>DWHE01000516.1:0-10140 GCA_018247495.1 Satarupa nymphalis | reverse complement strand
CAGAGAAAGCGACTTTGTTTTATACTATGTAGTGATATATTCTGTTTTTTTGTACTTAGCTGTAAGTTTTCCCTAAATTGTAAAAATAAAAATAAAATAAAATTTGTAACCGTGTTATCGTATACAACTAAAAGTATAAAATTAGACCTTTAAGCTTAGTTGAATTGGATCATTTGTCGGTAACCATTCTTATTACTCGCCCATTTTACGAAGGCTCTTTATTTAAAACCAGTAAAACCGTTTAATGTGTGTTAAGCGTGGCGGCGGAGTAACGGATGATCTATGAATATCTTACGTCAGCTTATCTAAGTTGTTCGCGCTTCGAGTCTTAAGTTATTTACGAAATAAACGATAAGTACCTATCTACGAGTATATTTTTTTTCACCTTGTTATAAGTTCTGTTATATATTTTGTCCAAAGCAATATATATATATTTTTGAAGATAACCAGCTCAAATATCGTCCATAGTTTGTAAAATTTAGATTGATACCTGTGACGATCAAGCAGTTCAGTGATCTGGCGGTAAGCGAAGCTATATTTCATTGGAGACGAACATACAATATTGACGGTTTTTGCATCATCACAAGCAATATAAAATAAAACAAATTTATTATTAAAAATACGTTATTATTTAATTAACACAACAAAGCCTAAGTCTGTTAAAATAATTTTAATGTTTAATAATGTTCTAATACATTTTGTCTAATTCAGTTAGACATATCGATTTTCAACTTTTTACCAGCCCTTGACATGTGTATCTGGTACTGTCTCAGAAATAATTCTAATATTAGGAATTATAGTACTATAGTTATGATGGCGGAGTTGTTATATGCGAATGCATACGCATATGCATAACAGGCATGAATTTCACATATCGATCACCGAAGCTATGACAACTATAGCCAACCAGAGGTAGATCACGCATGGTGATACTACGATAGTGTGGTTTAACTCTCGATATAAAAAAATACAACAAAATCTCTACTTTTTGGTGAGACAATAATATGGATATCCAGAAGATTTTGTATCTTGTGACATAGCACAGATAAAATTTATTTTGATCGATCGATTTTCGCGCCGAACTAAGTACTTAAAGATTTCACCGCAAGTTTGGCACATATGCAAAAAAAGAAAGAAGAAGAATAAATACTCTCATTCTTCTTTAAAGAAAGAAATAAAGAAAACTTTTCGTAAAAAAGAAAATATCAATGGCATGTCGGTATGCTCCAATAAGAAAGAACCGGGGTGCTTCGTAGTCGGTATTCCAACGCGGCTCTATCTTCATCGAGCATATTTTTCGATTTGCTCGCGTCCGCCCAGTCGTCGATGTGATTTATGAATAAAATGGTGCAGCGTGTGTACTGCGGGAGATATAGTGCGTACGAACGTTACCTATCCGGCCGTCTCATTTATCAGACGGCTCTGATGGCTCCTGAACCGTTGAGGCCGTGACAGATAAATTAATCTTTACTTATTTTTTCAACCTGCCATTATTAAATCAGCAATTTCCAATCGTTCACAATCGGCGCAAACACGACCGTATTTTCGGTGACATGAAAGATCACAATCGTGATGGAGAATGATAGCAGCGATGTGGCATAATAAATGTCTCGGCGTATAAAACAGGTCAAAGCCTGCTTTCAACGAATTGAAAGCACGCTCAGCTATTTCCTCGCAATAGTTTTTGTATTTTTGCGGCACAACAAGTAAGAGCGGGCCACGGGGCGACATTGTGTTTAAGGTACGTCCGTATTGCGGCGCGCAGACTGCGTGTTATTTCATACCGCGGGTTCATTTTGTCTATTGTCTCGTGGAGTAATGAAAAATTCGCTTCTACTGCTCCAGCTGGTATCGTATCTTGAATTTTGGAAATTGCTACATCTTTGTGCAAACGTTATATCTTTTAATTTTAGTGTTTCTAGTAACACATGTATATAAACAGTTTAGTAACAATTATTATGTATATTTCAGTAGGCGTGTAGTATTGCTTTGGAATATATTTTCAACGTACATTTGGCTTACATTCCCCTAATTATTATAAATTTGAACTCAGCGAAATCTCACATAACATTCAAAATGTTTGTGACTTAGTTAACCCACTTTTCAGTTTTGCGGTCCCCACTCTGCTCAGTTGACTGTAGTTTGACGTATGACGTATTAACTTTGTCATAACCGCTAAATATAGACGCTTAGTAGTCCACAAGTTATTTAAGGGTCGCTAGCCTTTAAATTGGACGATTCGCTATTATAAGTCAAACAATTTAATTTCATGTCTTATGTTTAAAGTCATATGTGAAGAAGCTTTTAAATGCATGTTTGAATGCGCTTTAGTTGAATTTTACCTTTTGTAGGACCGACTGAAAAAAAATCCCGCGGAGTAGTTTATTTATTACAGAAAGTTTTTTGTTTTTAACTTCCCACTATAACTCATAGGATTACCATATCACCTTACCTTCTTTTTCTTCTCTTTTTTATTTTCTTTTTTTTTGTCTTATTTTTCTTCTCTTTTATTTTTATTTTTCATAACTTTCTTTTTTCGTTACCTGGTGTTAATGGATCACAGTCTATGTCATCCATGGCAATTGTAACCAACCTCAAATTGGTCTGAGTTCCAGTCCGCGCCCCGACACTAACGGTAGACTAAGCTGGTCGCTTTATTTATTCTAAGCATTTTATTTCATCTTATTTGAACATAAATATTAACTGTGTAATTCTAGGAATATTTTTGGTCTTCATCGGCTTTTATCTATATTCCGATAATTACGGTGCTAAAATGTGAATATAAAAAAGGGTGTTTGGTAAGTAGCATTTTTATCGCTTTCATATAACTCTAAGATAAGATTTATAAGCATGTTAGTTCTATCGTAAGTCTAACATAATAACAACTTATTTTACCAACTTATGTTGCAACACGTGAGAAAGTTCCATTTTCCTTTCCGAGATTATTGGCAAACTTAATAGGACACTGATAATACAGCGTCTTCGTGTTCTTATAAAACAATGGGCAGTCACGAGGCAATAACGCCGCCCGAGTTATGCAATTCGCTTACAGAATAACCACTCGAGCCGAGGGTACCTGTTCGTGGTAATTAGATAACTTCCCCGTTGTACTACAGGCTTCCTTCGTTATATTTTATTTATATAATAGAACCAAAGCGGCCCGCAATTCATCTTGTGTTAAGTGATCGTTGCAGCCCATGACAGCTGTAATCGGCCTCGAATTTGACTATTGTTCATTCCGAGACCGATCACAGCTGAGTTGCTACTCCTGAAGACTAGGTTGTTCGCCTCATTTATCCAAGGCGTGACGGCACCCACACCTTTTAAACTGAAACACAACTCGCGAAAATTGCTTCATAGCAGCAAGGGGTGTAGTGGTACTGACCCGGCAGAACCTGGATAGATTCTACCACCACTAAAATATCTTTCGCTTTGCTCTCCGGCTATTTACCTCGCTGCCGTCGAGTCACGCTGATACCCGAAAGTTTTCTAATTAGCTCATGATCTCTACACAGTCGCACGGGAATTGTATTTGATACGTAATAACAATGAGGCGAATTAACTGATGTGATATCCATTATTTTGTAGAATCCATTATCCTTATGTTGGTAACAATAGATTTCAATAAACGTAATTATCGAGATTTTCTTTCCTTTTCTTATATATCTTCTTCTCTTATATACATATAAAAGGCGATGTATGTATGTATGTTCTCTACGGAATCCGAAACGGCCACACCGATTTTGGTAAAAAATTCAGGAAATCTTTATATCTTTAGAGGTGATCATGTGAAGTTTGGTACCGATTGGATCAACAGATTTTTGTTCTATGAATTTTTTTGGTAGCAGGTCAATGTATGCCTGGTTCCAACTAGTAGTATATATTTACAAAAATGGTGCCGTAGTAGAATATTTTAAATATTTTTAACTATTTCCGAATTTAACACTATTCCTAGATCATTTGATTAAAAAATCGCTACGAATCATGCTTGGACGTGGTTAATTAAGCATTATTTTGCGCCTGTAAATAATGATCAGCGTGCTCCGATGATGGACTTTCAATAAAAATAACCTGAATTTATAAATTCATCGTATTCAAAGCCCGGCAGATTTTGTCCTGCGTGTATATTTATTCGTCTCTGCATACATAAAATCATGGCAATCCGTTTAACGGTATTTTTTTTAGTAGAAAAGTCAAACAAGTAAGCAGACCATATAAAGGGTGGTAGAACCTATCCAGGTTCGACCGGGTCAGTACCGCCACCACACCTATTTCTGCTGTAAAGCAACTCTGGCGAACTGTGTTTCAGTTTGAAGGGTGTGTGTGCCGGCACGCTTTGGATAAATGAGGTGATCAACTTAGTCCTCAGGAGTAGCAACGCAGCTGTGACCGATCTCGAGATAGACATAGGTCCAATTCGAGGTAGGTTACAGTCGTCATGAGCTGCAAGGATCACCTAATATCAGGTGAATTGCACGCCCGTTTGCTACTCTCATATCAATAAAAAAAAATTATGTTAAGTGGTCAACGTCTATGGATGGTCTTCACTAGAAGAATTACTCATGTTTTACCGGTTTTATAGGAGAACTCTTTTCGCGCTTTTATTTTACCCCGTCTTAGTGATGCGGATAAATCTCCGGAAGAGAATTGAGGGTTACCAAATCAAGATTTTTAACTAAAATAAGATACATACGTAGATGCATATAATTCTTGTTATGGCAGTGATTAAAAGTTTGGTGAAATTGAATTATGTTCACTTTATTATAATGGTTAACGATAAGTAAATTTACATAACAGAGTTAACTGGAATCATTTAATTTTTCATCGATTTTACTTCATGGATGTTTCTTATATAAAGTCTTTTAAACTTAAATCAGTAGCAGACTGAGCTACAGAGAGATGAATCTTATAAAGCAAAAAGTTTAGTGAAGTTTAATAACAATAACATTCTAGCATTTGATTATTCGAAGCACGTAGCGCGCTCTGGCTTTCGGTGAACACAAACTTTTCATTTATTTGTCAGACTATCGTAAGTAACAGTTTACAAGTAGCTAGAACTTTTAACTTTATCGAGAAATTTAATTATATTGCTCAAACTTTTGAGAATCTACGGTAGTATCTTTTTTATTTGTTTATTTAGTTAGCGAACGGGCGTGCCGTTTCCTTTCATACATCAGCCCTTTGAGCTCCACTGTTAGACATAAGACTCCCCAAGCGTAGTTCCGACCGATCCTGTATTCTTTGGATCTAACGGTTACTGTCTTTCAGAGGACATCAGTCCATCCGAGGGGCGGTTTGTACTCTTTTTACAGGGGCGCGTTCGATCCCTCCTTTTATTGGTCCGTCGATCGACGTGCAGCAATTAACGACGTGGCTTGCAGTTTTTCTGATGTTACATTATTACAGCTCATACCTGCTACATACTAAAAAAAATTATCTGTACATTTCTCTCAATGTATTGTATTAGTATTTGTGAATATTGGACGCTTTCTCTATTATTCGAAAAAAAAAAACTGAAAATTTCAAAGGTCAGTCATTGTTACCTACTACTAAGAACTAACTTGGTCATCTCGTATGTCCTGCAAAAGCCCGCATTCATATGCTTTTCAATTTTTTTTTGCGATAACACAGAGACAAGAACAAAACTAGTAATGTTTTAAACTTTATTTAAAACAGAATTGGAACGAGTCGTGTCTCAATGTACTGGTACTGTTACACATCACATGTTATGCTATCACAGGCTAACGGTACGCACGTTTTTAATGTTGTACTGCACTTCCGTACTATGATAATGTCTCCTCATAATGCTTAGAATCTTAATATTTGAAATAGCAATTCATATTTCCTAGTACCGGCATTAATTAGTTCATGTATACGCGATATAACAAAAAATAATTAAAACATTCACCGCAATATCTTCTACTTCCAAACAGAAATAAGCAAACTTTAATATTTATCTGAAAAACACATTTCAGATTAAATGTTTGTTTCGAAGCGAAATATTACGCTTGTTTCTTAGGATTTCCTTTTCGAACACAGCCGATAAAGTATTTCTTTTATGAAATAGCTTTTATAACGAAGACCATTAAACGAAACGGCGACGCGGCTGAGTTTTTATTCTGAATATTACTCGTACAAGAACTACGGACAATGCATATTAAAATAAATACAAGATTTCATTAAACAATTTTTTAAAAGAGAAGGTTTGTAGTTCATGTATATGTTTTAATGCGTTTATTACGCGATACGTTCGACGATTGTAAATCGATTTTGATTTAATTTGTTTTTTATTTAAAAAGCCAACATTCAAAATAAAAAATTATTGAAATATAATGTTTGCAACGTTGAAATTTCGATTACATATTTAGATAGATGTTATATTATTGTTTCCATGTTAGTGTTGTAATTTCTTTTTTCTATGAACCCCATTATTAAAATGGCGGCTACCATTCCAACTGTAAAGAAAACAAAGGAGAGATAAAATCGGGAAAATATTCAAGACTACACAAAGTAAGTTACAGCTCAGGAAGAGGCCTCAGATACAAAGTTTCAAGAGGTTTATTTAATGTTCCATAACATAAAGTTATTATTGCCAATATTTTAGATCGAGTCAAACGGTTTCGAGTTATTATTAGATATTTCAATACGACGCTATTTTGAATTGAAGACATTTTTTCATTTGGTTAAATGACTAAAAAATATTTATTTACCACAAATAAATCGCCATTCTTATTTGATTTTTGAATTTATACAAAAACATCGAAATTAGAATGTATTAACTAATTCGATTCTATTGTATGGTTTAACTCCAATTTCTGAACTGAATGCTTTCGTTAGTAAACTATATACATTCTTCAGTGCATATTTATATTTTTTTCCATTTATTCACTAGACGTATACAAGTTAACGTTGAGAAAAGAAAAAAATATGAAATGAATAACGTTGACTGGCGCGCTCAGAAAGTCCGTGCAACTAATCCAGCGCTCGCGAGCGGCACGTCACAGAAAGTTACTGCAAATCGAATTTTATACACGTGAAGTGCACTTAATGTCAAAGTGTGTTTTTAGTAAATTAGTTATTGCGTTCTTATTGCACATGAGCTACGCTTCCAAATGGGAATAATTATAGAAATTGCGAATACATAGACATTGCTGCTAGGTAACATAGCGCTGAAATAATTTTAAGCGCTACGTAGTGGAATATTGACTTGATGTTCGAAGAAAGTAGGCATTATGTCAAATTGTCGAATTTGAATTTAAAAAAAAACATATAGTCGAATTGAATACCTCTTCCTTTTTGGAAGTCGGTCAAAAATAATATGAAATGAAATAATAACTAACAACGTTTTCATTCAGTTGGAATAATAAAAGTAAAATAATTTTTTTGCTGTAATACGTGGAAATTTTGACGAGCACAAATATTTCTAGACGGAATTAATCGTTTCTGTTCGATAATTTAGGCATTTTCAATTTATTTCTCACGCAGTCAAATATACAAATGTAAATTAAACGGTTTTTTTTTGTTAATGTTTGCTTCGAATTCGTAAAACGGACAGTGATCACGTGAGCAGTCGCCCTAAATTGTGTGACGTCACGTTGTGTTTGCACGCGCGGATGTACACGGCTTATCTCCGTTCCCTTTGTACAGTGACGGTCCGTAGCGCGTTCCGATACAGGCGCACACGGACAGGAACAAAATGCTCCGACGTACGCGCGGTGATAGTGTACTCCAATAAGTCCTGTATGACGAATTGCCTTCGACGGCGATATTTCGCTTCGGTTTGCACATCTGTTGTTTGTTCTGTATCATATCTATGTTCCGTTTTGATTCATTGTACACGGTAAAAAACTATGATGAGCCTATATATCTTTTAATATATATAGAGATTGGAACACCGAATATTTAGGCACAAGAGAACTGCAACCCATGACAACGGTAACATTAGATTAGATCAGGCTGTTGTCGGCCCCAGCTGCGTTGTTCCTATTGAGGGCCTAGTTGCTCTCCTCATATACCCTGTGCGTGAAGGCACCCTCCCCCTACAAACAGAAACGCAACTGTAACAGTTGCTTGACAGGTGAAGCACCTAGATGTGTTGATGATATATATGATATATATTATCAACACATCTACCCGCTCTAACCTGGATAGATTCTACTACCACGAAATGGCTGCATCCATGACAACCTTAACAAACATCTAGATGGATCATTATCCGACTTGACATGGGCTATAGTGGTTACTTACTATGAACACATAGTTTAATTTAAAATGTAATTCATAAAAGCGCATAGAAACGTGTTGAGAACACGACGACAGAATTTTACATGAGATAAAATGGATATAAACAAAAGTGATTTAGCGTAAAGTTATCTTGTGAACCTGTCAAAAGGAAAACGCGTTTTTCCGAAAAGTTGTGAATCCATTTGCTTTACGTTATCTGGTCACGTATTGATTCTCTGACGAACTTAGCTCGTGATACCTTATCTTTGGAGCAGACCTCTCATGGACCTGCCGGGATTGCTTAGATTTGAATTTTATGTTAATCTATTTAATACATTATTTTTTGTTTTCTTATTTTTGTTATGTATGAGTCTTTATCTTTACACAAAGGAGTTTCAAAGTGCAAGTTTCAAAGTACATTTTTTAGTAAAGTCAGTTCTAATAATTAATTAAGATGCCTTCGTTTTTGAAACATGTAATTTTCATAGTTCATATTATATTTCCGGCGAATGTGAAAGTTGGACCGCCAACGTTTGTCGTCGCGCCAGGCGGATGTGAGCAAACTCGTTACTAGTTTTTAGTTCGTTCTCATGTACCGATAGAAACAATGCAATGCATGGGTTATTCATTTATACTGTTGTGGCATTTGTAGGTTTTTTATTAGTACAAGAGTAGCATAGGTCATGCAGTTCACCTGGTGTTAAGTGTTGATTTCAGCCCATGACAACTGTAACTGTAAAAGTTCGGGGCCAGTCATAGCTATGTTGGTACTTCTGAGGACTATGTCGATTGCCTCACATATACTAAGCGTGCTGGCAACCGCGCACTGTGGTGTTGATACTGACCTAGTGGAATCTGGATATTTGAAATAGTTCATAACTATGAAATTTAAGTCAGATGTAAAAGTTTTTTTAAATGTTTATTGGTTTTATGTATAAGACATTAGAATAATGCAGAAAACAACTCAATTCACTATTTAAATGAAATTATAGTAGGTTCGTGGATTTGCGTGCATCACACGATATTTACTAAGCAGAATCCGATCAATTTTTGTGTTTTTATTCCTGCCGTAGATACTTTCTCCAATAAATAAATTAAAATATTCGTAATTTTGTACTGGAAAATCAAGATACTTTACTACTTTACGTTAAGTTACACGCGGGATTCTTTGGGCAACAAAAAAAATCATTATCAGCGGCAAATTATATATCAATACAATAAAGGCGGCTCGCGAACGCAGTTACACGCGTAATATTGCCAGAGGTTGCGTCGCATGCGTGAGGCTTTATTTCGCTCAGCGTGGTAGCAGGCAAGATAAAAGCACGTATTTCACATCGTTAGTACTTCCGTTCATAAAGCTGGCGTTAGAAGGTATTCTACTTTTATCTTTCGAATAACTAGTGCGTAAATAGCCGCGTGGTACTTTTAAATGTCGAACTATTTTGCAAAAAACCAGTCGCCGCACTGTATTTTCTCCTTTTCGGTAAACTACGAGGAAATAGCAGAATTCTTACAACATATATTTATCTATTCTCATTAAATGCATTTTCTTTTACACACTATAAAGATTTAAATTAATAGTACAAATTTTCATCAACGTTTTCTAATGTAATAGGTTTATCTTAATATACAAAAATTACATGTCACGTTGTTTGGTCGCGATGAACTCCTAAACTAATGAACCGATTTTAATCACATTTTGCACACTGTGTGCAGTTTGATCCAAATTGAGAGATAGGATAGTTTATATCTCAATTTATTGTCGCAATACTTTTTTATTGCAAATTGTTTGTTTATTATATGTCAAAGAGTTATTATCTGTGAGTTTCATAAGATTCTTACAGATGGCGGTGTAGGTAATTCATCAGGTGGATTGAGTAAGTATCCAATAGATGGCGCTATGTTAAAAGTACAAAT
>DWHE01000515.1:0-10140 GCA_018247495.1 Satarupa nymphalis | reverse complement strand
GGGAGCTCAGACAGCCGTTCCACAATGAACAAGACTTGCGAACAAAGAGTCTGAACTCGTACGCAGACACTGCTGTCGTGCTGCAATCGACGCATAGTCCTTGAGGATACGAGGTTTCTTCATTGATCTGAAATGGACATAGAAATCATTATTAAGTCAGGGTCACTTGTTGAAATAAAATTCTACTATATTATGCACTAATAAATACTTGACTGATGTATTAAATGAAGCGCGTTTCAAACTCATTATACCGTGTGGTGGCAGAACCTTACCACCACCACACTTATTTCTGCTGTGAAGCAATTCTTGCGAGTCGTGTGTCAGTTTAAAGGGTTCGGATGCCGGCACGCTTTGGATAAATGAGGCGACAATAGTCGCGGTTGATTACAGCTGTCACGGGCTGCAGTGATCACTTGACACCAGGAGAATTGCATGCCCGTTTGCTAATTTTCTATCAAAAAAAAAAACTACAGGATTTAAATCTACCTCGTAGTTTGATTGGCAAGATGAATTTAACAGCCACACTGCTGGCGAGCATATTTTATGCTCAACCAAACTGGAAAAATGCGATTTGGTGACATTTTAAGCTTTAAATTATATGTATTATTTAGACATACTGAGCGTTTTAGATTTGCTACGGACAAAAGTTTGACATATTTTCTTCGTTTTGTAATGAATTTTCTGGAATATTCTTTAAAATAAACCCAAATAAAAAAATAAGATTCCTAACCATCGTTATGTTAGGAAACGCTGTGATTGTTAATCAGGTGCTTCTTCAGCTCGAAAGGCCTTAGGAACCTGGCGTTGCACTGTCTACATGCGTGTTTCATGTCCTTCGTACTTTTATGTCTCCTCATTACGTGGTCCAGCCTACGCGAGGCGGATATGAATCTTTCTCCACACTCGCTGCATTCGTAAGGCTTCTCCCCTGTGTGGATCCTCTTGTGCATTAGATATCCTACTTGCGTACGCATTTTAGCCCCGCAAAAACACACATAGGTTTTCCTTTCGGCCATATGAATCGCCTCATGAGCCTTCGCGTGTCCTAAGTTGGAACTGCGCTTTCCGCACACTTGACAAATGTGGGGGAGGACGTGCAAGTGTTTCTGGATTATATGGATCCTTAAGGAAGGTTTCTTCGTATACTTGTTGCCACAGTCGTGGCATTCAAAAACGCTTTTAGGCTGTTGCCTCTGCTCCGTGCATTGGCTCTTGTGATATTTGTAACATTTTCTATTTTCGAAGCTCGCGCTACACGAAGAGCAGCTGAACAGCGTGTGGGTGTAGCCGTGAGCTCTGAGCGCTCTCGCGATGAGGAACCCCGCGCCGCAAATGTGGCAATGATGTGATTCAGGTCCGTGGAGTAATTGCGAGTGTCGAATAAGATTTATCTTCTGATCAAAGAGTTGGTGACACGAATTGCACGAGAAAACCTTTTTGCTATGAGCCATCCGCAAATGCTTCGCTAACTTATCTTTTCGCAATACCAAGGAGCAATGTGTACAGGCACGCTTCATGGAGCTCTTTAAGTGCTGGTTCAGGTTATACGGCGAATGGAACGTCATGTTGCAATCGGAACAGTTAACGGTAGACATAGCGTTAAGACCCTTTCGTCGTTTTCTAACCTTCTCTGGAGGAACTGTGGCTTGGTATTCGCCATTTAGTTTTCTTACCGCTTGATTTACGTCTGTGATTTTTGTCGAATCATCTCTTAGAACGGTTACGTTGTCAGTATAGTGAATAAAGAAAGCTCCATCTGTGTTCGTGGGATTCGGGACGCGGGAGAACATATTACTGGCGGCGGACCACTGTTTAGCAGACTCTCTGACCAGCTGCCTTAGTCGAAGGGCCGCTTCTGTCGCCTGATAGCATACGCGGCATGTTCCTCGAGGCATGAATGCGTCTTCCCAAACCTGAAACCACGTTATCAATCAGTCCGTTCCTCTTGGTTGTTTTTACATTGACATTGAATATTTTTCAGAAATAATAGCGCCATCGACCGGAAACTATTTTTTCAACATAATAAAGCAGAGATAATAAATTATTGAAATATACAGTAAAGTAAATGAAATAATCAATCATGACACTCGATAATTTATAATCATAATGTACTTACAAGTATAGCCCTGTCGTTTCCCAGGCGTTAGTTCATCAAGTTATTATATTATACTTTCGATGAGTTTTACCTTTGATAATGAGAATCATAATAGTTATATGGATGATTAACCTTTAATTAGACTGAGTGTAACAAAATGTTTATACATTCACACACACACAAACACGCGCGCACACACCCACACACTACTCAATACAATATTAACCACATAAAATAGTAGCATAGATGAGAATTAAAGTAGAGGAGTCTGTTCAAGTTATGTAGTTACAATGAAAATATAAAAGTTTTCTATTAAAATTTATTGAAACCATATTAATTTAGATTAATATGTTGTTGGAAATTTCTTCTTCAATAGATGCCTGATTATCGAGCTTGTCGCTGCATACTTTAATCTTTCCATCTCTCCGCACTCTCCGGTTCAATACGAGCTGCACCTGGTGTTTCCGGCTGTGGTGTAATAATCCTCGATAAGACGCAAATTTCTCGTGACATTCTTCACATTCGAACTGTAACGACATAGGGTTTTCGGAATCGGCGTCGTGTACGGAGCTGATGTGCTTCTTTAGCTTGTACGGCAGTCTAAACCGGGCGGGGCAGAACTCGCAGGCGTGCTTCAGTTTGATCTCGGACGACCTGTGTGTCCTTCTAATGTGCTCGGATTTCCGCGAGGACGCAGAGAACGTTTCGCCGCAGTACTGACACTTGTACGGTTTCTCGCCAGTGTGAAGCCTTAAATGCTGGATGTAGCCAAGTTTGGTCCTTAAAACGACACCGCAGTGCTCACACGTGAATATTCGGACCAGTTCATGCTTTTTCACGTGTTCGGTCATGTGGGCGGCGGCTAGAAGCTTTCCGCAGTACACGCAAGGCCTGTGCGTATTCTTCGTATGAACAATTTGGATGTGCGCGCGCACAAACCTCTTCCCAGCGAACTTCTTCCCGCAATAGTCACAAATGCACTCTTTATCGGCGCTCCCGCGCAGACCCACTTTGATTTTCTTATCGCTGATACGATTTTCCACTTCGACAAACACTTTATGCTTCGTACGATATGTATCTTTGTTAGCACTGTCCAAGTCACAGCATTTTTTTACATGGTACAGATAGCAGGTCTGGTTTCGGAACAGCTTGTCGCATCCAGGGCACGTTTTAGACTTATGGACAGACTGGTGTGCATGGTATGCCTGGGCAGACTGAAAGCTTCTGCCGCAGTCACCACAGAAACATGATCCCATAGAATGAGCCTTCGCCAGATGTCTCTTGAACTGGCTATAAGAATGTAACAATGCAGGGCATTTCTTGCAATCATATGGTTTTCTGCCATGTGTCTCATACATGTGTTTCACTAGTTTATCTCTAGTCATAATTTTGGCACAAATATGACATGCCCGTTTAAAATCTGTAGATTCCTTCAAATGTTGATGCAACTGTTGCGGGTATTTAAACTTTTTCCCACAATCTGAGCACTGACACCCCTTTGAATTTCTTGCCTCTCTCTTGTACTTAACTTTTGGTGAAGCTTTTGATGCAAGGTTCTCCTGAACTAACTTTACATTTTTGAGATCTGGGT
The DNA here is from genome assembly GCA_018247495.1 of Satarupa nymphalis. Classification (NCBI taxonomy): domain Eukaryota; kingdom Metazoa; phylum Arthropoda; class Insecta; order Lepidoptera; family Hesperiidae; genus Satarupa; species Satarupa nymphalis. Next base: position 6,454 of record DWHE01000515.1, on the reverse strand, counting down.
ACCTGTCTATTATAGTCATGTCATTTGGTCCCAAGATAACAAGTATTGACTTTTTTGTTTCTTTGACAGGTAAGAAGTGTAAGTTGCCCAAGAGCTGCAGTGACGTCTCCCACTGTTCACAAGACTGTCTGCAAAATGTCCGGAAATGAGCTGCATTCAGTGCTGACACAGAACAAGCAGAGCAGAGGCCATCTGGCATGTCCTCCTCCAGCAGCACCTGCAACCACCGCACCAGTCAATCCGCCACAATATAATGCAGCACAGATATACAAAAAAATTCCACTTTTTGTTTTTCACAAGCCTATTCTTCTTAAAATTCTTGCTGTAATGGCCTTATTGTACTTTCAGATCTTATCAGATTCCTATATTAGACTTTGTAATAAAAATGCAAGTATATAGTACCAACTCAAGCATTTATTCCAAATGAATGCTACCTGATTTTCTCATATCTCTATTGGTTTTAAATTTTCTGACAATAGTGAAGTCAATGTAGTTATTGTAGTTTTAAATTTATCTGCAGTGTTACCACAATGTACTGAAATTAATTAGAACTTGTTTCTGACATTTGGTACATTGTGTTACGCAGGTCCATAACCAAATCCAGAAGGCACCGTCAGGTTAGGATCTTGAGCTCACTCTCAAGTAGGATTCCTGTTCTATACGGAATTACGACGAAGGGAAAATATTGAACAAAACAATCTAAGCAATTAAACGGCATCATATTTAGTATTTGATTCCAGAACTTATGGAACCAAAATTTCGTCTTGACCGTCGCCGCCATATTGGACCGTCAGACTAGAAATGACGCCGTTCCGTTTTACACAGAATGTGGAAAATATAAACAATGTTTATAACTATTACATACCTCAACTCCTGTGATTGCTTCCAATAACTCTGACAGAGTTACAGGTTTATCACCTTCCATCATCACTGTATCACCCAAATAGACTTGTCCTTCAGTAGTATCTCCCATGCAAATCCTGCATTTGTCAATCCCATCGCCTTTTACGACATGGGACACTAAAGCTTTAATGTTAACTTCCCGTGTCATTGTATTATTGTTGTTCGAATATAAATTTTATATATATTTTTAGATTAAGTTTACGCTCCACGAGTAGTTAGGATTTCGTTTCATTTATCGTTTGACTTTGCGGCTCACTTTGACTGATGGGTTTGATTTGATATTGACAAATCATGTCACAACCAAAGTGACAGCATGACGGACATAGACAAAGTATGTATACGGAGGAAAGTCCAAATCCAACATTCGCATTATGGCGTAAATTTAGATCGATTGATGAAAATTTGTATTCAATAAAATATTAAAAATATTAAAAGTTGGACACAAAAAATTTAAATGTCTGTTTTAAGTTACCGAGGCATAATTTAGATGCTTTAACTTCTTCTAGTACTTTTTACAAATATTTAATTGATTTCTTTTTACTTTACAAACATTAATAATGGTTCAAGATTTTGGGAAGACGAATTTTACAAATTTATTTTGTCTGTTAAGTATGTGATTTTTGTCATTACTATATTAATTTTTCATGTCATTTCACTCTTTTTTTACATATATATATTAAATTTATATGACACTTTACAATAGTCTATGCTCATTCCTCTGTGGCTTGTGTCTTGTGTTTTGAAAAGCAGAGAAGAATAAAAGATGGTAACTTAATTTGATTTTACTCCTGTAATCTTTTAATTAATAGCAACAAATGAGTGTAAAAATGTATTTCAGCGTCATGAACTGTTTGCCAGTATTCATATTTCGGAAGATGTTTTTGAATTTCTTAGTGAAAAATTATTAGTAAATTAAAAGGTTATTTCCGGCAAAAAATAAAATAAAGACAAGGAAATACCTTTCTATCGGTCGTATATTACACTAAAGACTCTTTTTTGCATAATGTTATGGTTATATTAATTGTAAACACTTGTTTGTTAATTGTGTTTGATGTTATGGCGCTTCGAGATTACCTTAATTTTTAAATTAGATTGAAACTATGAATAAAAAATGTTTTTAGTCAAGGCTAATACTTCCTTTACTTGTATAGTTTAGAAATATGATAAAAGTTTGGAATTTAATTTAAAATTATTTGAGTTTTTCGCAAATTATATCACAGGTGTTCATTGCATTACAAATTCAGTGTGTAAATTTATGATCATTAAATGATTAAACTAGCCATTGTCCTGCCTTTCTTAATATAAATATCTATGTCCGTTTTGAATAATGTACCTTACAAATAATTTTTCAAATATGTGCACTAATTCCGAAGCTTACCCTCCTCATACAAAATGTGTACTTTTTATAATATGGATATTATAAATAAGCGATACCCACAGCAACCCCAGATCCTGGTGTTAAAAGAGGGGACGGACCAGTCCCAGGGGAAGCCACAGCTCATCTCCAACATTTTGGCCTGTCAGCTGGTGGTTGATGCGGTGAGTTATTTTCTAATGTAGTTATAGTTATAATCGAGAAACTGACTTCCTCTGTCACTTAAAATCAGTTCCTGCACTGGTTTTAAATGCTCTTGAACTTCATTCCCCTTTGGTACTGTTAATAGATAATCTGTTATTAACAAAGCAGGGTTGCAGTACATTCATGTTCCTAAATGTAACAAATTTTGCAAGCTACGGCAAGTGAAAATGTGTTAAGATCAAAGATAAACGATATGTAAATAGGAATTCTTAAAACATTATTCATCAGGTAGTTAATGAGTGGAATAATGGAGATGTCAATATCCAGTCCAGTCAATCGTGGATTGATTCACCAACTAATGTAATATGAAAATAGAGGCCGATTAAATTTTGTGGCTATGAGGTAAATAGGCCTGATAAATCATTCCAACCCTTGTAAATTGTTGACTTGTATGTGATGATTGAAAATAATAGGATTCTTTGTTTAGGTGCGCACTACCCTTGGTCCACGTGGCATGGACAAGCTGATCGTAGACCATGGTGGAAAAGCTGTCATTTCCAATGATGGTGCTACAATCATGAAGGTACTCCTCATTCTTACGTAATGTACATCTTTTTATAGAAACATTTATTTGATGGATCATGAATATAAGATGCCATATACATAGTGGTATGTATCTGTAATGTCAGTTCAGTTGATGGATGGATGGATGGATGTGTGGGTAATATAGAAATAAATCAGTTTTGCTTACAACCTAGAGGTAAAGAAAAAGAACAGTTGACTGTGTTTTATCTTTTATTGGCCATAAAGGTGAGAATAGAAAATTACATTGCATGTATATGTCTGCACCGCTCTTACAATGATAGGTGACCGCAACGTGCTATTCTTTGAGAAAATCCATCATCAATTGGTAATTAAGGGATTATAGTAAGTTTGAACTTATAGTCTGCTCACAAGCTAAAGAAATGGAGCCTTTGTCGAATATGCAATAATTCAAGTTTATCCATCAGGCCCTTTGATGACGGTTATGTTTATAGATATGTAATTAAGTTTTTGTTTTAAGAGCTGCAAATGGTTGCAACCCGCCAGTTAAAACCATAACATGCTAGTGGACCCTTGTAGCCAATCTCCCTGGTTTCCATCACAGTATTACTATACCTGGGCTCAATTTGTTCACTCTCATACTGTCATGTCGGCACCTATCTCCTGAAACGGAACACAAAGTTGAGCCGTTGTTATCTCCCTCGAAGAGCCTGGATAATAACCACGACATCAAAAACAAAAGTGATTTTCTCAAGGTTGGTTTTTATCCCATTTTGTAATGTTTTTTTTTTGTATAACAGCTTTTGGACATCGTTCACCCGGCGGCTAAAACACTGGTCGACATTGCGAAATCACAGGATGCTGAAGTAAGACCCATTCCTTATATTCCTACTTGAGCACAACTTAATATAATACGATGTTTGTAGGCGACTCACACATTTTTATAAATATATCCCTACTGTTACTTTATACTTGCTGTTAACTTGTAGTAATATTTATGTTATATGTGACAGCATATTACGTTAAACCACAAAAATAAAAATCAAAACACAAATGAAACAAAAAGACAGTCAACACAATGTTTTCTCCGAGGGTCTCTTCAATGTTCAATCAAAGTATATCATTTCGATTTCAAACACTGGACAACCTCAAAAACTCTTTTCAATGTCAAGAAAATGGAAATTAGAATGAGATTAAGTTGTGGCATGATCCCCAATATAAGGAGGCAGTATAATTTCTACTGGGACTAATGATCCTCTGAGGACTAAGTTGAAATGTCTCATGTGCCGGTGTAACCAAACATAGCTTTACACCACTCACAAACACCATGGTAACGTTTACATCGATGTACCAAGTGAGAGATGCAATTGCAATCTCTGTCGCTCATCAATCGCATCTGTCACCCTCTATGCAAGTTTTAAAAGCAATTAATTACTGCTAAGTAGTTCTAGGTCTGCTCTGGTCCAATACAAATAATAGTGAACAATATCCAAGTGGTCTTAATAATATTGAGAAAAATAATTTTTATGATATTGTATCACAATATCAAATCAGTTGATTGATATTGTTAGTTTTCTATATGATTTTGTAGGTGGGCGATGGTACCACGTCAGTGGTGATCCTCGCCGGAGAGCTGCTGAAGAGGTTGAAACCCTTTGTTGAAGAAGGTAATTTCACTTGTGTGCATCACCTCATAGTCATTAGAAAAGAGCTCAACTTATCCTCAAAGTGTTAGACTCCATTGCAAATATTTTAATAGAAGTCCACAGTACCTTCACTGGAGATTTCTCACACAAAACAGTGCTTTATTATTGTGTGCAAAATTCGCTGATAAAATGTACACAATGTTAATTTGAAATATAAGATAAACAGGGGTAGATAATTTCTATTAAAATGTTTTGCAAATCAATCACCCTTCAATTTTTAATGGAAATATTAGGAAACGGTAAGTTTTGCACGCTAGCCAAGCCAAAAGCTACTGTATTTAAAATAATTAAGGAATAAAGTCAGAATACTGCCCATGATTAAACTGAATGGATTCAATTCCTGAAGCACCATGTGGGTTGTGATAGTAGAAATGAGGCGGTAGGACCGCATGTCACTTTTTTACATCAGCTCTGATGTATTTTACTAAGCTACATGTCTCTTTCTGGCAGGCGTGCACCCTCGCATAATAATACGGGCGGTTCGCACCGCGGCCAAACTCGCCGTGGACAGGGTGAGGGAGCTGGCCGTCAAGATCGAGAAGCAGTCGCCCGAGGAGCAAAGGTATGGTGTACTGGTGTTACGATATACGAGGCGACTAACAATGTGACCGACCCTAAACTAGACAGTGGTCTTATTTGAGATCCTTTACAGGTGTCACTATATGGTCGAGAGTGACTTAGTGGAACAAGGTTCTGACTTATAAAAAGTTGTGATGTATCTCAATCCCAACACCTGTATCAAAGTTTCGAGCCACCGTTGGAGCTGAATACTCAATAGTTTGATAAACTATATCAGACATTGGCTTCACAATGTAAGCGCTCTGTAGATTGTTACCAAGCTAAGTAAGAGGGTGGATATTTATTTACCTTTTATCTCATGGTAACAGATTCCTTTTCTACAGTGGTAGTAGTAAGAAACCTAATAATAGTGGATATTAATTAATCTATTTGCTGATGATTAAACCCAACGGATCCAATTACCGAATGTTTTGTGCGGACCACCACACCATGAAGCGCTGCACAGAGAGAGACTCCTGTCAATGACTAATGACGTCGGGTTAATACTTCTCATTTGTGTACAGGGAACTGCTTCGCAAGTGTGCAGCCACCGCAATGTCTTCGAAGCTGATCCATCAGCAGAAGGGGCACTTCTCCAAGATGGTGGTGGACGCTGTGCTGTCCCTGGATGCTCCTCTACTACCTTTGGATATGATAGGTAATTTGCTGCACCGTTAGACGTATTAACTATTTATGATGCAAATAAACTAAACAATATTTTCATCGACAGTTTCATATTAACAACGATTATCATAAAAATAAGATGCTGGCCTGTCAACACCTTAACAGACACTGTGCTAGTACTGTCGCTACCTCACCAAAAACGTTTGTAACTTTTAATGCTTACAACTAATTTGCAACGTAAACAAACGTAATTTCGGGAAATATTAAGGCGTGTGACGTCATCGGCAACTGTTACATATTGTTTTGATAAAAGTAATACAACAATATTTCTGTACTGGATGTTAACTAATATATATCCCTAGCAGTGATACACCAGGAGCGAATGTTAGCATATTACAGTTTATAACTGTGTGCGCCGGACCGACGGGCACTAATTAGTTTGTGCGGGACACTTCCTTGTTCACAAGATCATGCCATGCTCGTTTTCGTCAGGCATCAAGAAGGTGTCTGGCGGTGCCCTGGAAGACTCGTTCCTGGTAGCTGGCGTCGCTTTCAAGAAGACCTTCTCTTACGCCGGCTTCGAGATGCAGCCGAAGACATA
>DWHE01000514.1:0-10140 GCA_018247495.1 Satarupa nymphalis | reverse complement strand
AAGTGGTAAACCTATGATTAGAATAGATAATTTAAAACCACGATTGATTCTACCAATAATTTTTAATAAAAATTTACACACAATGCATACTAAGATATTTAATTTTAGTAAGATATCAAATATGTATACCTAAAAATAATAACTATCTTTTGGAGAAAAGTGATTAGGTAAATATTTCCAATTTTTTTTTCTTAATCATTTTTTTTCTATTTCTCCGAAATGTATACGCTACAAATAAATTCATTTACTGACTTAATGAAAATTTTAGTAATACGACCACAAATAATTTAAGCTATTATTTTATTTATTTCTTCTTTTTTTATATACAAAAAATATGTTTTTAGTTTAATTTCGCAATATACTTAACCACATATGAACACGATTACTTTATTATTGACGTATCAAAATTAAAAAGAATTGCATCTACAATAGAAACTAAAATCTTGCATTTTAATAGCTATTAAACTGGGTATATAAAATAGGTTGGGTAATGCTGCGTAATTTGGTACGAACGGAAAGGCCAGTACAAAACGGTATGGTGGCGCTGTAGTCGCGCAATATAGCGCATGCGTCATCGGCTCATCGTTAGTAGAACTTCGCAAGCAACGAAAACCAACCATAGACAATTTTTTTGTAATTTGGCATAATCTACTTTTTGTTTGTAGGTTATGTTTTAGTCGTCAATTGTCAAAATTTATGTTGGAACTTTTCTGTGAACTATTCGGGTATGGATAGATGTGGATAGAACGTTTACCTTAATTTTACAGTACGAGAGATGTGTATCGATCATCGGTTCTTACATAAGTACGTTAATTGTTCATGCATTATGGCTGAATAGTCTCTGAAGTGTTACTTGACATTGAGCTCAGATGGAAATACAAATAAATGTAGATACGTACTTCTTTATTTGAGTTGACGATATAATTTCTTACGTCTTCTCCGTTCGCAATTTGGTGAAACATTTGTTCGGCTCATAAGGAAAACGTCAAAATGTCGAACCAAGTGTTGAAACTTTACAATGCGGTGGTCGATGATGTGATAGCCGGAGTGCGCGATTGTTTTCTCGATGACGGTGTATACGAACTTGTACTTCAAGAACTCAAGCAATTATGGAAAACGAAGCTGGCCGCTAGCGGTGCTATGGACCCGCCGGAGCCCGTGATGGCCCCGCCCCCTGTTATTCAAAATTTTCAAAAATCAAACGGTAGCAATACTATACCAAAAAGGATCGAGACACATATGGCACCCCAAGGCTCGAGTCAACAAAGCGCAGTAAATCATGGCCCGCCTGCCAATAACATAGCAGGTGCACATGTACACCATGTTCTGAATCCAAATAATAAGGTACCAGTCCAGTTGACGCTGCCCGCCCAACCAGGAGTGCCGGGCTCTCAGCCACGGTCCTTTACTATACAAATACCTGCATCTGCCCTCAATGGCAATAAGCTGCACCAGGTGCTAACTGGACCTATCATCAATGCAACTATAAGTCTACCACAACCCCTTGCTGCAACACTTTTACAGCAACACATTAACTCTGCATTAGCTGGACAAAATGAGTTTGATGGTGGTGGGGGTGGCCAAAGTGGTGCAGCTCCATTTTCACTAGATGGAGCACTCGACTCTTCAGACGATGAAGGATCAAATGGTGGGGATGCATCCGATGATGCTGCTGCAGATGATGATGATGATGAAGAATCTGCAGAGGAGAGGGCAGAAGAGGAAGAAGAGGAGAGGGATGAGAGTGGAGGTGCAGAGGAGGAACCTCTTAACTCTGGTGATGATGTATCCGATGAAGAGCCTGGTGATATGTTTGACACTGATAATGTAGTAGTTTGTCAATATGACAAAATCACTCGCAGTCGTAACAAGTGGAAGTTCTATCTCAAAGATGGCATAATGAATCTAGCAGGCAAAGATTATGTCTTTCAAAAGGCTAACGGTGATGCTGAATGGTAAAAAATTATTAAATTATAATGAAAAATGTGTTTACTGTTAACTTTTGGTGTTATGTATCTTGGGTGTTAGAAAACGGAAAAATAAATCAAAAAGACAGCAATCTGTTAATAGCTATTATTCATCATTGTCTTTAACCAAATGCTTAGATTTTTTGAAGTTATAATTAGAAATTATAATGTTACATTACTTAGCCAGAACCCATTGTTGTAACAATTCTGATAACAATACTGATTTCATATGAGACTAAGTTATTTTTATATCCTTAACATTTGCTCTGTTTGCTCATTAGGAAACAAATATTTATTAATAAGATATGAAGTTGTAGTGATTCAATAAAATTAAAGGTTGGTGTTGTTTGCTCATGATACAACAGAGGTGAATTCACCATTTTTCCAAATTCTCATTTACATATAGCAATGTTGTATAGAAAATTGTGTATTGCTTTTATCAGCTAGTTTAGCTTCACATTAGTAGCACATAATGCAGCATGGTAGAGAAAAATTAAACATTTCTTCCAAATCTAATAATTATGTTACAGTTGTGCCATAAAGTAAACTCTTCCAAATACTGTAAACATGACCATAATTAATCAACATTATGGCAAATGTTTGTCATTTGTTTTGTGCTGAATTTTTGGGATAATGTACTTTCTTGCTTATAAACAGAATTATTGTAAACATTGTTTAAATCGTTCTACCGTGTAAAATAAGTGAAGCTAAGATGCAGTGTTTGAGAAAGTTTGTGTTCAGATGATCACAATATATGTGAGTGAAAAATACAAGCAAGTAATACCTAATTACCTGTAGGCAAATTATATGTGTATTATACCTTTCTACCTTTATTCCTTCAACATTATTTCCACCTTTAAACCAATTTCTTAAATTACTATAAGGTCCCATTCATATGATTCTGTTGATGTAAGATCTTTTGTAAAATATGCCTAGAATATTTTTAATTTTAATTATACCAATAACTATTGTTCTGTAAATTGCAATCCTTGTGTGCACAAAACCTCACTGTTTTTTTTTTGGAATTTATAAAAATTTAACTTAAGTTATTTAATATTGTGATATGAATAGTAGTATATTACAATGAGAAATACCAATATCAAAATTTATTATGTAAGTTTAGGCTGCGACCTGAATAAAAAATGTGTTGTATTTATAAGTTACTATAATACTTGGATTTGTGTTAATCCCAAACAATGATAAAGTTTGATGAAAATGGTAATAATTATAATAAAATATGTTGCATATATGGTTTTTATTTCAATCCTAGTCTCTGCTTTTATTGGTATAAGAGTAGCAAACAGGCATGCAGTTCACCTGGTGATAAGTGATCAATGCAGCCAATGACAACTATAACTAACCTCGAATTTGGACTATTGTCCATTTCGAGATCGGTCACAGCTGCGTTACTACTCCTGAGGATTAAGTTGGTCGCCTCATTTATCTAAAGTGTATCGGCACACACACCCTTCGAACTGAGTACCGCTAAGGTCGAACCTGGACATGTTCTACCACCACTAAGAATCGAACCGATACAAATAATCTTGGAATTAAGAATCTATAGGAGGTAAAAATAAAAAAGCTGATTTCTTAGCTGCTAATTGTGTTGCTCTGTAAATGTCCTTCTGTATAGTGTTATATCTTATTATGTTTTAAAAAAAGTATCTTTAATACCATACCACAGAAACTATCGTTTTTTTTTTAATTGTTATAACATTAGAAACCAGGGCATGCAGTTAAATAATCATTACAGCACATTGGACTAACAAACCTCAAATTGGACCATTCTCCAATCCGGCGTTGGCCACAGCTGCGTTGCTATTCCTGAGGAATAACTTTGTTTAAACTGAAACAACTCGTAAGAATTGCTTCAGAGTAGAAATAGGTGTGGTGGTTCGGTACCAATATGGATCGAACCTGAAAAGGTTTTAGTTATAATAATATTCTTAATTGCACACAAAACAAATACATAAATACTTAAGATTACAATAATATTAATTAATAATAATAAAAAAATGCATGCAATATTCGGTCTTATCGCTCAAGTAGCGATCTCTTCCAGACAACCTATGCTATATTAAAATAACTATAGGAAGAGAGGAAAGAGAGGTAGGTAGTGTGTGCAGTGATAGGGAAATCAAGTTAAGGAAGAAAAAAAAAGGTAAATAGCAGGACAAGGTAAAGGAAACAAGTGAAAAAATACGATAGTCATGAAGATACATTTTTCAAATAGTATTGCTTCATTTGAAACTTAAAGGAAGCAAGTGATTTAGAGCGGCGAATGGACATATCCTTTATTCATTGCGTGCCGGTTTCCTACATCAATACGATAAAAAGTACTTAATGAACAATTACAGGTTGCGGAACGGGCGCTCTACTACTGGAACAACGAGTATATAATGTCCCTAATATCGGACAACGCCACACACATCCTTCCCATAATGTTTCCATCTCTCTACCGTAACACCAAGAGCCACTGGAACAAGACCATTCACGGACTCGTATACAATGCCCTCAAGCTCTTCATGGAAATGAACCAGAGACTCTTCGATGAGTGCACACAGCAGTACAAACAAGAGAAGCAGAAGTGAGTAATAATTATCTGTTACTACTAAGATAAGTGGAGCTATGATAGCTTCTTGATGAAACCTAGGTTTTGTTTTTAGTCTTCAATATTACGTCTAATTATTTCTTGTGAGAGAACGTTTAGCAAAAAAAATTTTTTTTGTTGTTGTTAATTTCATGTGCCCGAATTCTGATAAAAACAATCCTAGTTTTCTGTCATAATCACCTAATGTCTACCAGTTCTATTTAAATTGTGTTAGCCCTGATTCAAACTTAAATGTTCACTAGACCATATACAATTTTTCATCTTTGTGACATTAGTAAGATAAGAGTATTTCGTCACCAGGGAACGTGAGCGGTTAATACAGCGCGAGGAGTTATGGCAGCGGCTAGAAGCCCGGGCGGCCGCTAATCCCGCGTCGAAAGGCCTGCTACCGCCGCCCAGCGCGTCCGTTGTGTCCGGTACGTCCGGCGCGTCCGGAGATCCCCTGCACGACCCCGCGCCCGACCTGTCCGCGCCGCGCTTGGAAAATAACACAGACGTGAGTGTCCGTTATTTGCATAAATACTCTTACTGTAAAAGTAATTCTGTAAAGCTATTCAACAATACTTTATTTCACTGACCGATGAATTAAATACTTGTTTCAAATAATTTCTAATATGTTAGACCAACAGTGCAAAGTAAAAATAAATTGTAAATTATTAAGAGTACTATAAATTCATTGTGACTTTAAGACATCCGTCTAAGTGTGCAAGAGTAGGGTCTAGTTATGCTTCCGGTTTGAAAAAAAAATCATAACTAGTAATTTCGAATGTAATATAAATAATTGTTTGTTAGGCGCGCAAGAACTACAACGCGAGCAAGCCGCTGCTGCGAAAGAAGTCCGAACTTCCGCCGGACGCCAGCACGGTCAGGGCGCTCAGCGAGCACGCGCGCGCCGACCCCTCGCTTGCGCCGCCGCCGCGCCCCGACCGCTGCTAGCACGCCCCGCCCCCCGCCCCCTGTACACGCGCATCGTACACCGGCGGCCCCCGGCATGAAGATCGACGATCGCTGCGTCGCTAAAAGCTCTTAATCCGTACAGACTTCGACAGCTCCCTTTTCATGTTAGCAGAAGATGTAGGCGACAAATATCCCGTGGCAGGAAATTGTTGTGGGCTGGCATCTGTCGCCGATCAGCCGAGGGAGCGCTCCGCCTAGATCTTATGCGAAATATCCAGAGGAATCTATTCTTATGAGCTCCCGAGGAAGCGGAAGATTGGGCGGCGGATACGAGACGGAATTGAGTTTGTCCTGTTCGTTGCCGTGTGAATCTGATGTATTATTATTGACTCATGGCGCGACCGTTCGACGCCCGTTCTCTGTCCACACGAAACAGCGGGCACGAGATGTAACGTTGGCACAGGATCAACTGTTGGCTATCGTTACACGGACTGATACAACAAACCGATGTGGAATCGCAGCACGCACCCGTAGAAATAGTGTTCAGTGAGAAGTGCAAGAGACTTTACCACTGGACATAATAAATAGCAAGGATGAAGTATATAATCTAAATTCAACAAGTGCATATCGCATGCAGATGGGTATGCAAATTTTCACTTACCGTTTGCCAGCATCTCTATCCGTCCAGTCTACGTACAGACTGTAAAAGCTTCTATTGCTTCTTGCATGGTTTAAGCTAGGTGACACAGGCGAAATATTTTTTTTATATCTCAAAACGAGACGTTACTGTTGTTTAGAGACATTACTTTCATTAAAAAAAATTAACGTTTTATTTGGCATAAACATTTCCAAAAGAATTCACAAATGACAACCTATGTAACGTCATTTACTTGCACTGGATGGATCGTAATGCTGTTACCTTGAACGAAAGAATGAGGCGCCTGTAGCAGAGATGGGCCAATGTCTATAAATTCTGTTTGCGACATAGGATTTCGAATTTTAATCCTTATTCGCAAAATAAAATCCTTTTTAGAAGAAGCCAATGCAATTCTAGACGTTTCTCATCATACTAATTGTAGCTTTGTATAGATAAAAAACGGTTAAAAACAAAATAATGTGGCTCGTTCTATATAAACAAACGGCAATGGATCGCGCGTAGACGTTATAATTAATTGGACACGAATTTTCGACACGTTTATTGTAACAATAATTTGTGATATTGAACTGGAGAATCAACAGCAAAGGGGAATTCACTACCTCCTCCATTGTATATGACATATTTCGTGCAGAGGCGATGCGATGGAGTCTTCCGATGGCCTTGCCTACGTTCTTAGCTATTGCCGTGTACAATACAAATATTCCTAATTATATAGACTACTAATTAAATTTGTACAGAGCGGTGTTGGTATACATTTTATAAGGTTTAAAAATATATATTGAGACGTCTGTGCTGTTCCAAGTGAGTGTTAAGGTTTTACTATAAAGGAAGTGTCGTTATTAGATGTAATGATTCTTAGCGCTGAGTACTGTGTTGCCTTGATGATTCGATTGGAACAATCGTCATGATAAATTTTTAAAAATATCAGTAGATTTACATGTGAAACGGTTTTATCAATTTCATAATTGCACCACAGTATCCAGCGAGAAACAATTCTATGCCATAGAAGTTTAACATTTTAATAATTATCGTGGTTAGATGTATATAGTCACTCGTATGTCAGTCACATCCAAATTAACCAATTATGTTCTTTTATTTAGTATTAGTTTCTTGGGACCGTTGTTACACGCTAGGTCGTGCGGGTGTGAGCGGGATCAATAAGTTAGTTAAACGTGTGCCCACTAGAGTTTTGATCGTCTACACGACGTGCAACGCAACTGATTTTTAAATAACTTCTACATTTCACTGGTATGTCCAAATTGAATTCGTTTTTGGAAACAAATACTTGTTTCATTGAGATTTCATTCGAGTCACTGCGACCACAGCAAGAAAATATGTAGCTCATTATAATTTCTTACATGTGTTTTACTTTTCTTTCTCTAACAGACTTATCTACATATATGACTGACTTGGACTGGTCAAGTTTGTGGATCACAGGACACCGTGGGCGTAGTGATACCACTTGATCTGCATTCTCGTTTGCTACTATTCTACCATTAATTAAGTCTAATTATATATTCGATAATGACTTATATTTAAAACCTGTTGGGAGGTCATTCCTCTTCAGGTAACACAAATTCCAAGAGCAATATTTTAAAAAATCGATTTATATATATCATTGATTCGTTCGTCGATTAGTCGATCAGAACTCGGTACATCTCTAAAATTAATTCATGTTGCATGCAGAATCATAGGAATATATCGCCCACCGCGGATGAATGAGTAGTGTCTGCCTATTTATACTAGATCTTACGTTCATGTTGATGTTTCTGTTTTAGTTTTTACACTTTTTATTGTTCGCAACTGAAATTATGAATACTAACAGAATCGCTTTACATCTTAAGTTTTTTAATTAGTTCACTTAAATATTTCACCGTTACACTCAATACATATTAGATATCACATGTATTCGACGATGAAATTATATATTTGTATTTAAACTTATTATGAATACCAAGTGAGGTGTATATTAAGTCATAGTTTACAAATGTCATTTATTATGCGTCATTCGTTTGAAATTATTAGTACGTCGGGAAGCTAGAAGCGTTTCACACTTTTATTTTAATCGTATATTAATGTTGAAAATCATTACTAATATCTTAATATTAAAGTTAATATTTAAATTAATTCATTTATCGTTTTCTCGTTGACACGTGTTTTTTCTGTTATTTATGTATAATTTTTTTCATCGACCTACTATAATATAAACGGCATGTTAGCATCGTAATGGATTTGAATCTTGAAAAGTGCATCTTTTTTACAATCTCTTTCCATACAAGTATTCATTCGATTCCTTATCTTCTTTTTAAATCGATTTTATTTCCAGTTGTGTTTGTTAATGTATATTTTATTTTTATTTCTCTGTAACGTTTTACTTAATCTACATGCACTCAACATTAACATCCAATCAACCATCAAAAATGTTTATGCTATATGCCGGTTACAGTAATACAATTGTGATTAATATATAATGCGCTTTGATAGATATTATAATATAATATATGTTTTTATATTGTTAATGAAAGTTCATTCCATTTTAAACTATGCATTGTAATCATAATAATGCACTGTCGCTTATTCATGCCCTCATATATTATTTATGGTCATTGTATATTTTGTAAAAGTGATAATGCGTTTTATTTTATTATCATCCAGGTATTGTAATATTATCTTGAAATTGCATTCACAGTTTTTATTTCGGTTACTTAGAACATGCTTTAATAAAATAACTTCAACAATTATAAAATAAGAACAATACCATGTTACCACCCCCCCCCCTCCCCCTCCACATACCTAGTACGTAGTACCTAGTATGAGATCATAACGCCATCTACGAACGTGCGCACCGTACACCACATAGCCAGCTGTGGTAGTCATCGGCGAGAGTGGGGTGGGGGGTCGATGGAGACCTTCAAGCACGCAAAGTAATCCCAATTATGTTGGAAATTAGGAATCCCACAAACACAATAAGCATGTCTAAATTTGTTACATAAGCTCGTAAGTAACTTAAGCCGTGAACAATCGCGTATTATATTAAAATTAATCTAACTTGTACGCATTTTTATACTTACACAATAGTTACGACAATTTTGATACACAAGATAATCGAATAGCATTTATTTAATGCCACTATCGCGTAAGTTTATTCCCATATTACATTTGCTCCTATTGTCAAAACTGACTAAGAGTTGACTGATACGGCACCAATTTTGCCTTAAGATTTTTAACCGCGTAGGACTTGTTCAGCTTGAGCACGACGACAGATATAAAGTAGCCATTGAAGTGAACAAAAAAAATAAGAATTTTTCGATTAAACAGGGTTCATCGCCGTGTATTTCGTCAATTACTAAATCGTTTCTTACTAATTGAAAATTTAAATAACTTACTGCCCGCACAAGTAATTGTATCAGAGACGGAAACGGTTTGATTATTTTTCAAAGGAAATTGAGAATCACTTTTTTTAGCTAGACTTCTATAGTAAAAGTTTATAACAATATTTTTGGTGTAGTATGATTTCTATCATTTTTTTCTATATATTAATACGTCATTTTATTTTATGTCTCTTTCAACCATTAGTTTTTAAACTCTCCTATGGAAACGTATTGAGTATGTTTTGTTTTTTTTAGTTTGATAGCAGCATTCTTATTATTTCTGCTTTGAAGTAACGCTCGCGAGTTGTGTTCGGTTACAAGGGTGCGAGTGTCGGTTCGCTTAAGATATACTTAGTCCTCAGGAGTAGCCGCAGCTGTGACCGACCTCGAACTGGACAATGTACCAGTTTGAGGTTCGTTACAGATGTCTTGGGCTGCAGTGACCACTTATCACACCAGGTGTACTGCACGCCCGTCGCGTGACATGAGATACATTTCAATAAAGAAAAGCATTTAAGACTCACGTTCTCGCACTCTACTATACTCTTTTTCTTTTTTCACTTGTGTGCATAGTGTGCCAAAAGTTGCGTTGAAGCCATAAGCCGCATGCTCCGTACGTGAATGACCATAATGTTT
>DWHE01000513.1:0-10143 GCA_018247495.1 Satarupa nymphalis | reverse complement strand
GATCTCGAAATGGACAATGGTCCAATTCGAGGTTGGTTACAGTTTTCATGGGCTGTAACGTTCTCTTAACACCAGGTGAATTGCATGCCCGTTTGCTACTCTTATATCAATATAAAAAAAAAGTCATACGAAAGTTACCCTCTATTCTGCCATACAATTTACAGGTTACAATTACTTTGTACCTAATTTATTAAAAATTAAATGAAAATATTATTTCTTATCCAACGTCATAATATAAAATTCGACTCATTTACCTATTGTGAAATTTAATGATCTTATTGTAATTAGGTCTGCATTTAAAATAAGCCAAAGACCCCTCACAAATTGGAAACCTTTGTCGGCACTTAATAGTTCTAGAACACAATCCACGGGCGTTGATGATAGCACCATCGCGGCCTTGAAATGACTATAAAACCCTTATACGACACTCAAATCGATAACATCGGATTAAGAGGTCTTGGTAGTAGCCAAAATAATATATATTTAGAATACTTTTCTTGTTTCTGTCATCAACCCTAAAATTTATAAGCGAATAAATCTATTTAAGTCTACCCCGATACCCAATCATGAACATCTCGCATGGTATTTAGTAGGTAGATTTAGTTCAGTATCGACCCGCCCCCCCCCCACCACAAAAATTTTGGAGTTAAGACTAAAAATGCATTATTCGAATCTGACACCTAGTTTCAGGGTTAATCATACTATTAACGAGCTAGGTCTGAAAATCGTATATTATCGCAAACCTTCGTCTTTATACATGGATACACTTTCATGTGCCTCGTATTAAAATATTAGTTAACCATGTTAATTCCCGGGATATTGGAGTCATCTTATTGAAACTAAATGAGGATGTAACGCACATAAATAAATAAGGCTCTCGTACATTTTTCCCACGCTCTGTTCAGTGATAGTATGTTGATAAAACTATATACTCTGCCGCATTCCTTTTATAAAATTAAAAGATAAATAGACGAGGCAAGCATTCGCCTAATAATATTCATGATGCTTGGCCCAGCTCGGTAAGCCTGAACGAGGTCGAGACACTAGGGAGAAAATATCTGAGTAGGGTTTATTAAAATGAAAAGTTGTGAGGTAACACGGTCGTTCGTGTAAATTGCCCGCTCGGATGTATGATGTGAACGCGCCACTTATTTTTCTTTTGGTAGCAACGGTATAAAAGTTGTTTCAACGTATTACTTTATAGAACTTTATTGATTTTAATTATTTAATGATAATGCTAGGTTCCTGCGTATCGCTGATCTTATTGTTGCAGTATGCTATACAAAACGCGTTCTTATTTTGAAATTGTACCAATACTTTTGTTACAGTATTTTCGTGTTATTTTTATGAGAGTGAATTTGAAGTTGCCATTCCTGTACCAATAGAATATTAATTTGAGCAGTAAATTTGTTTTTATAAGTAGAGGATACAAAATATCTGAAGGCCTTAAAATAGACAAGTATCAAGTTTCTTCGGGCACACTTTAATAAAAATAAAACCAGACTTTTAACACCTCGTGTATATCCATATACCCTCGAAGTTGAACAATTTAGTTTATTCACGTCGAAACTGTGAGGGAAACCAGTCAGTCATGGGTCCCACGGAAATACAATAGAACATTAGACAATTACGTATACAAATACATTAACACACAGACATGAGCGATACGGGAAATCGTTGGAAAAATGTGAAGCTAACAGTACAGAAAAATGACAAACCGAATTGTGTGAACACCGTTTTGAAGCTTAGAAAAGATAGGGGTAAGTTTTGTTATAACAATGATTGAGATGCATGATTTTTTTAACGTTAGAATAAAAACTATAAAATTTAAACTATGAAAATAAACATTTTTAATTTAAAAAAATTTATATCATAAAAGAAAAAGTCGTATAGCTCACATAGTCAAAATATGGTTAGCAATTATGATAAATTATCCAATATATGCAATATTATCATTGCGATAATGACAGTGTTACTTAAAATCCATCACCCCTTTGGTAGCGAATGTAGTAATCAAAAGTAGCGAAGAATGATAGCGCCAAATGTTATTGTGCTCAATACGCAAGTGTTTCATGTAAATTGGTTAAACGGAAAAGATATACTACAGCGCCATCTCCTGCTAGTTACAATATATTGAACAGGTTATAAAAACTTTCTCCGTGAAAACTATATACAAACATGTGTTTAATGGTGAGCAACAAATAGATATGTCAGTCTTTTTTTCAAAATATGATGTGAGAAGACGCGACGTTTAAATTTTACTAAACATTTTCAAAATAAGTATCTAATGAGATGTGATGACGCCACCTTTATTTAACATTACTAGTTAAGTAAACTCCGAAGTTCCAAATCTAGAAGAGCTTGTGAAAAATTACTCCGCTGAGAAATGTTCTGCTAAGTGGATTTCTGTCATTCCTCTAAAACTGGAAGTTAGATATTTTCCCAGTGAATTAAAGTTAAAATATACGTAGCCATAAACTTTGGAATTTTTAGTATTGAACTATTATTATTTATTAAATTAAAACGATTTTTAAGTTAACTAAAAGTAGATAATATTTTTGGAAATAAATAAAAGTTACAAATTTCGTTATTTTTTGGATAATAGCTGTATCGTTAATAAAACACTGATTCGACCTTTGTCCTATCCGAAGTAATTTCCAAAAAATAGTACAATTCAAATTTCATACGTTGTATGTTCTCAAATTAAATATTATTAAATTTATTACTCGATTTGAAATAAAAAACGAAATAGACTTCGAACTCATATCATATACCTAATAGAAAAAAAAAAACTTGAAAAAAAAATATAGATGGTTTAAATTCATACGTTTTCTACGACAAAATTCACTCTTATTTATTTTAAGACTAAATCAAAAAAATGGCATTGATATCGTATAGTTGATTTTAAATGTCAATTATAAAAAATATTCGGATTTAATTTATAGAATAAATTTCTAGGATGAAGACAAGAAATTATTCCAACAATTTCCCAGCCACAAATTTGACTATTCAATTCCAATTAACAATTCCAATCACTATTGCTATTTTCTTAAAGCGACCACATTTTATGAAGAGATAATAAAATTATCAGTAAATGTACGTCACGACTGGTTTAACCCTCCGAAAGGCAAGCTGTGCTACAAATTTAGCACCACAGACTTTAAAACGCCTAATAAGCAAAACTTCTAATACATGCTCCCGGAAAAGGATTGCCTGAATCGTTATAGGCGTGGACAACACAATCACAAACACCAAAAAACCGGCAACAAACATACATGTGTTACAATATTTGCCAGTGCCAGCAATCGAACCCGGACCATTCGTTCAACTGACAGTTCTCTGTTAAAGAACTACGAATCCGTATTAGATATTTATTCATTGACACGGCAAACACAAACTTGTAACATCACAGACCCTTTGCCACTATAAACTTCACGTTACAAACTTCCGTAGTGCAAACAGTTTTCCAAGGTTAACTCACCACACTTATCCGGAGACTCCGGAGAGAAAACTTGTAGTTTAGGTCACGACAAGGCTGTAGATTACTCAGAAGGTTTAAAACAAACACATAGTTACAATTATGTGTGAAACTATGAACTACCGCGTACAAGATATTCATCAACACAAAATTGAAACAAAAAAAATACCTTAAAATATCTTCAGGGCCTTTTACTTTCAGGGTAACTTTTAATTTGACCAAAGTATTTGTTCAAATTGAATATTTATACACCTAGCTTTTACACACGGTTTTGCTCACGTGTTTTCCTGTACTAACCGACAAACTACATTGCGACCTGTTTATAGATGAATTACAGATTTTTTAAAGATATATGTTATTCACGCAACTGCCTGATCTTACTTTATTCCAAAGTTCAGAAGTATGAGTCAAACCATTTTCGAGTTATAAGCCCGCATACATTTAAGCAGACTGGCGGACAGACAAAAATAATTAAATGGCAAATTTGAGTTGAAACCCACATTTTTTCACAGTGGAAAAATTCTTGAAAACTAGTACTAATCAGGTCGAAGCCATTATTCCACACCTAAACTACTTTTACCACTAATGTAAAAGTTTAATATAAAAATTATATAATATAAGAAGTCATCATAGTGTCTCGCAACAATACCAATTATTGAAAGAGCTTTAAGTGTAGACTTGGCTTAATTGATAGTTACTGCTAAAAACTAATCCGATCACTTTCACCTACGAAAATAAGCAACTCAAATAGCGTCACCTAGCGTCAAATAGCGTCACCTAGTTCTGGAAGAGCGGATTTGTGATTAAATAAATAAAACATTAGACAGAAAAATTCCTGAAAACATTTTAAAATAAAATAACAACGCATTTTTAGGTCCTTCACAAAAAAATTTAAACTCTCCACCAAAGTGTTCGAACGGACCTTACGTTTAAAAGCTTCTGAGTGGGTCTTTGTTTCTTTTAGACCGTTTTATCGAAAGGGTCCTTTTAGTCGTTACTCAGCATGTATGTAGAAAGCCATTAAAATTTACTTACTTTTTAAGGATATTCATAGAACATTTAATTCTAACGTCGATTCATTGTCTACCCAGAATAATTCAAAATCAATTGCCTTAGAGGCACCTACTTACATTTATTTGATTTAGAAACAACATCTGACTGTATTTACATTCAAACATTTTACGGATAACTACAATAAAGGAAATATATCAGTAACAACATTAAAATTTATTTATAAAATTATCAATTCTATCTCAAATTGTATGTATCTGCCGATGTACCCAAAATTTAATAAACATGCAAATTCACTACCCTCATACAAAGCAATTTCGTAACGAGAACCAAAATTACACCGGTCTGTTCGCTAACTAAATACTTCCCTAAAATAAACAGGCAACAACGTGACAAAAAAATTAGAATCAATTTGCAACAACGACACACTCGCCATTTCCATTTCCACGTGCATGCCTGAATATTTTAGCTCCCCATACGAACAACCCAAATTGTGATTTGCATGAGCGTTCCGCGCCACGCCATAGCTCCACAGAATTATTCCAACATTTGTGGTGTTCGCCCGCTGTGTCAATTTCTTCTTTAACTGTATCGTCTACTACTTTTATCTCTGTTTTATCAGTTGTGTGCTCTTCGTTAGCATTATTGTACCCATTCAAATTTAAATAATTTAGTGAAACATCATATTTACATATTTGTCCAAGTCTTTTACTTTTATTATATGTTAATACCTATATTGATATATATTCTAAATTATATACGTATATATTCAATAAGTTCGACGCTCTTCATTAGATTTAATTTTTATGAAAACTACTTAATTTTGTTTGCTTTTTAAAATTTGCACTTCATACATTTATTCATTTACATTACTTCCAGTTACATAACATAACATCATAACCAAGGAACTCCACAACATCATATTACATTATGAACGTGCAATGAAACTTAGTCATTTT
The DNA here is from genome assembly GCA_018247495.1 of Satarupa nymphalis. Taxonomy (NCBI): domain Eukaryota; kingdom Metazoa; phylum Arthropoda; class Insecta; order Lepidoptera; family Hesperiidae; genus Satarupa; species Satarupa nymphalis. Next base: position 4,695 of record DWHE01000513.1, on the reverse strand, counting down.
ACTTCTATCAATGAATTTTTACAATCTATCAAGCGTTAAATAAATCGTACAATTACACATTGAACCTTTTTTCCATTAACACTTTATTAGCCAAATATTTGAAAATCGCTGCAACAATAACTACTGCATGACAAATATGAACATCGAAGACATCAATAACGTAGAACTGAATGTTGATCAGCTAACGAATTTCCTCGTTTACAATCAAACACCGATTTCTCGGAATACCATTGATTACGAGAAGATGAAGAAGCAACAGCCAGTGAAGAAGGAAACTGGCGACATTGACAAAAGGCTACTTCTGCTCTCGCCAGATTTAGGAAGAAGAAACCAAGGTAAGCTTCACAAGTAGATTTTTAAATTTCTTGACGATAAATATGGTTTTTTATTTAAAAACGTATAAAATCTTATTAGTATTTATGGACTTAATATTTTACGCATTGCTTTCTATGTTTCTTAAAAATTTGAATTTATTAAAAATATCTGTTACGGCAGCCACGACGCAATGATGCTTTCACGATTTCCTAAAATTGTATTTGTTTAAAAATCTCACTGGAATTTACTAATCACTTGGCTTCTTATTACAATCGCTCATTTTAAGCATGTTAATAAATGTGTCCATAATTCAGATAGTTTTATAAAATATAACTGAAATTAAAACAAAGGTTTTTAGATGAAACAAATTTATAGATTCAGATCCATTCTTATGGACGGGTTTGTTAAGAAGCGTTAATAATGAAGTCAAGAGAGCGTCTCTTGAACTATATATTTGACAATTTTTTAAGCTTTATTTACAATATTTATACGAAAATTAATCAATAATTCACCTGCTAATTAAATTTTAGCAAATCCGATCAACATACTAATTGCGAGGACTGTAAGCAATCGCTGTACCACTGTAATGTAAATGTAAATTTAGAATACTCTTACATAATCAGCAAGTGAATTTCCAGTTTTGTTCGAAAATATGGAACTCTAAATATCATAGCTCGGTTGCGTTTTACTTATCACGTCGGTTATCCATGTAAGCGCAACTATCGTTTTAGGGATTGGTATAAATTGAGAGATGAGTCGTGTTAACAAAGCGCGTTTTATAATTTTTATAAATTTACATTAGTTTGTAAATAAGATAATAATTTGTAGCTCCCTAGAAGATCCTTTCTTTGAAAATATCGCTTTATTTCTATTTTATGTTCTGCTAGTTGGACCACGAGCAAAATAAAAAGTGAGCGTCGTTCGTCCAATGATACCTCGGTCTTACCATATTTGTTGTATTACAAAATTTGTTTTTTTTTTAATTCCCATTTATGTTTAAAACACTATTCTCATAGTAATTTTACACTCAACAGTTGGCGAAACTTTTATTTCTCCTGTTGTTTAACTGTAAATGATCCATCTTTTCACGATCTAAATCATGCTTTTACGACTCATAAAACAATCTATTGCAGCTATATCCACGAAGTGAGTGTTACAGGAATCCTTCGAAACTTTAGAAATAAACTCGACTTTAACTTTAGGTCTAGACACTAGACTATTCTTTGTTATTTCTCTATTTCTAGCAACTATCTTGTCCAACTACTAAACTTTTAACTGTAGGTGATAACCGAAGTTGTTATCTGCAGATGAAATGTGTTTATAATATTAAGACTGTAAATTTTTTTGCAACTATTTTTTTATCTACATTTTATCCATTATTTCATATAATATACAACGCCTTTGGGCTAGTTGCATTGATTTCATATAAAACGTGCTGCCCGAATTGTTAAAGTTTCCGAAATTACAGGCCCATTCTCTTTGTGTCTTTCACTGTCGTTATAATAGTCAGCGTTTAGAGAAGCTGTATGACTTAGTGCTTTCGTTCTCTCTTTTACATCTCACTACTAACCAAAACCAATTAGGTTAGTAATGAGAACCTTTGCCTGGTAAAGCATTCATAAGTGGTGTTAACGCGTAATATATAAACATTGGGATAAATCTCTGTTCTTACTCATATTTTCAGGCGAAGTAGACCGCCAGGTGGCTTATAATAATTTCATACACGTTGTTTTGACTTCGTCCTAGTAATGTACGAGTTGAAACATCGTCTTAAGGAGTTAACAATTTAGATCTAGAATTTAAAACAGGTCTTGCTTTAGGATGGTTGCACTAATCATTATATATTGTTGCTCACTGATGCATTTTCGTAGGTCTTTTTTATTTTATTATCGTTAGATCCAAAATTATAATTTAAGCATACTTACTTGACCACAAATTTCAGTTGTACCCACAACTAAAAAAAGGTTTCCTGGAGCCTGAAATTAATTGTTAAAATTGTCACTACTATGAATTCTTGTGTTTTTAATTGTTATTCATGTTACTCTCGCTTTTCGTTTCCATTTATTGGACAAACAAGTCTTTTATTCCTAAACTCATAAACACCTACAGCCATAACATGTTCAGTGTGCCCATAAAGCGAATTGTACACAATATTGTCTTGTTTATGTATTTCTGACAGCAATGCTATCACTATCATTGGCTGTATTATCTGGTAATTCTTAGACCATGTTACCCACACATGAGGGAGTATTAATACCAACGGTCTTCGTAATATTTCTTCAGTCGCTCTTAATCTGTGCACTATTAACTTGGCGACTTCTGTTTTTAATAGTGCTAGTGTCTCAAATGGATTCTGCACTGAAATGGTCAAAAATAGTTTCTGTTCAAGGTAAATTCCTACACCAATTTCTGCACATTATGACTTTTCTGTTCGTTCACTAGGTTCAACTATAGAGATAAAGACACTTAACGCTTTATTTGATTATATAAAGTATAAAAGTATTCAAATACAGTCAGTATAATTGGATCTTGGCACTTATAGTATTTGTGACCTAGCCTTATTAAGTTTAATTAGATTTCACAATGATTAAAAAACAAGATTAAAATTTAGTGGTGGGAAGATCTTTTCAAGTTTAACCTGAGCGGATTGTTGCGAAGTAGTTAAATCTCATTGTAACAATGTACTTCCGCAAAGTAACGCCTGATTCGATTACCTATATAAGTTTGACCTGATTAATACCTACACCTATTTAATCTATGAAGTTATCTTTGCAAACTGTGCTTCAGTTTGAAGGGTGCAAGTCCTCAGCAATAGCAACGCAGGTGTGACCGATCCAAAAGAGGACATTACTCTAATTTGAGATTAGTTTGCTAATCTTCTACAAAAAAAACCTTCAGAGTAGTTAAGTACTATAGATTAGTTGCTCAGTAACCATTAAATTCGGAAATTACTTTATTTTTTGTTGAATATTAAAAAATCAAATGTATTTTGATCACATTCGATTCTTAATACACTTTACATCTGTGAAACTTTAAAATAAAAATGTGAAATGTGTAAAATCTCAACGATTAATTAATTATCATTTAAATTATTTTAGAATAACTAATATAACATGTCTGTCTTCAATAGAACTGTGAATACATGAATTTGACTAAATTTCTATCACCGAATTCCAACCACTGTACCCATTCCAGACTGTCATCAGGTTCCTGTCACGATTCCCTGAAGTCGGTAATTACACCGTTAAGCTAGCAATGTAATCCCCGCCTTCTGGGAATAAGCGATGATGGGCCAAGACAAACTGCATTAATTCGTCAGTAAGTCAATAAGATTTGGAATGGCCCTGAATAAGATAATAGTGCTAAATTTATATTCCATTATAACTGATTCAATAAGGAGAGGATGGAGAGATGGGCAATAATTGTTTTTTAATTAGATTGTAACATCATTGTTTTAAGATGGGGTAAGTGAAGTTTTTGGAGAAACTGTAACACAAGCTGATCGTCCTTAACATAAAATAGTAGATGTGTCCAAAATTAACCTTAGACAATAGATTCAGGAAATAGTTTCATCGAGGATACCTTGAAAAGACCGCTTTTCCAGCCAGTTTAGAGAGACTACGTTTATCCATAAACCGACCGGTCTATATTTTCAAAGCCTAAAAACAGTCTATTTATTACTCTGCAATTAGAGAAAGTCTGATTTAAGAGTCTGATCAACGTATCCGATACCAATAAAACTAGTCCCTTACCAATGAAATTAAATTAGTACAGTTGTAATAAATATAAACGCAACATTGACACTGAACGACCCATTGCTCTTTAAGCTGAAATTAGTAGCACTTTTCGTCAGCATCTTTCATCATCACAGATTCCGTTACTGTTTATTATACAGATCATAAACATCTTCGTCTTAATAATTTACTTGCTTAATGATTTACTTAGTAAATGAATACGTCTGAAATGTTTGTTTATTATAAGTGCTTATGATAATATAACGTCAGATTTATTACGTTACTCCTCAAATTATAATGATCTAACTTATTTGGCTTGAGCTTTGAGTTTCTTATCGAAATCAAACACCGTGAAACTCCAAAACTCTTGATCAATTACATTTACAAAAACCTTTGCCTTTTTGTAGGGTTCTCTTTCAATTTGAAATGAATCAGAATTTAATTGTTCATTCATAGGAAGTATTAATGGGTTGAAATTTTCCGGCTGTCGGACGCTCGTTTTGGCGGGCAATTCAATTATTTTTGCGTCAAGAAATATTACCGCTTGTCACACTGTTTGTGGGTTAACAAAAAGCGATAGATTGCCTAATCGAAACTATTGTTACTTCAACCCAAAAACATGGGGCATATTTGCCACAGCTACAGC
>DWHE01000512.1:0-10147 GCA_018247495.1 Satarupa nymphalis | reverse complement strand
GGACCGAGGAATTATGCGATTGCAGCTTATTATCAACCCACTGGCTACCCAATGCGGATGTTATGAAATACGAGTAAACAGCTATGGTAACTACCTGAAAAAAAATTGTCCAACAAATTACAAATAGTTCTACGCGAACCAAAAGTGACAAATCGTAGTTCAAGAAGCTCCAGGCAGTCTCCAGTTCCGGGAAAAGACCCTTACTCAGCGTATAAGTTGTAGCCATTGGTATTCGAATATAGTTTTACATTTATATATTATCAACATAATTTGAAAGAATTTGTAGAACAGGAACGAGTGGAATTTCAAAATACTAATACCTTAGTAATTAGAACTTATTTGCAATCACCTGAGTGTATACAAGCGGCACGCTTATAGTATCATAACTGAGCAGAAGTCCGGCTTGACCTCTGAATTTATTCAGTTCGTCAATAATTGTTTTAACTGCAAAATCATCCCTAATTCTGCCCTCTTTACGGGCTCTGGTAACTATGCTGGTCGCCCACACAATAGGTAACCTGAAAAACGAGAGGGCAGAAGTAACAATTTGTCTATAATTATATAAAACTCTATTAGAATGTCGCGACTCTTATATAATCCCTCTAAATATATGTATATATATGAAAGAATATATCTCTACGTTCATAGATTATTACCTGCAGGGTGACAAAAAAAATATTTTTTAAAAAGTGAAATCTCTTATAAGAAATCAAATATAACTAACACTCCAAGTGTATCATCGTTAGAAACATACCAATGTTTAGAAGGCTTAGGAAACTTTTCATTTAGATTGTCGAGAATGGTTTTCTCGTTGTCGAGCAGCAGACCAGCTTCTACAAGGTTGTTCAGCGTGGGGAACCGCTTTTTCACTCGAGGGGAGATCATCGTCAGCACCATGGTCAAGCACAAACAGACGTACCGAACGATTGTCCGCCGCATTAGACGCCCTCGCTCATCCTGGTAACGATGCATTAATATACATTATTTGAATGAAACGTTTGAACCAATAGACACCTCTATAATACTTCAAATATCTTCTCTTTTTTGGTTCGAGAGTATAGAATGGGCGTGTCGATCACTTAGTATCTAGTTAAGACTGCAGCCCACGATAACCGTTACCAACCTACAAGAGGACAATTGTCCATCTTGAGGTTGGTCATGGCAGTGTACCTATTAACAACTCTTAAGTTGACGACTGAGATGGTCGGATCTTATGCACCGATAATTCTTCGCTCCAAACTGAAAAGGCTCTTCCATTTCTGGTAAATAATGTCCGGCACTGGATAAATTATAAATGAATATGTCTACCTACATTTATTAAGAATTGTGTTACAATTATTCATAAATAATAGTATTTTTTACAAATATAAGGAAACCTATTCTTTTTATAACAACGTAATTATTATAATCATATCTTGCCTATTTATATAGAGTTGTTAATCATAAATGACAACATATTTTCGAGGAATGCAAAGAGACTTACGATACGTTAAAACATACAATATTTTTCCAGCCTTTATCAGTGGCGGAAGTTTTTAATATTTTTAGATGTAACAAGATAGGGAGTAATAAATTTATTGTTATCAGTTATCGTTGATTTTTCTGTCATAATCGGATTGTTTTTTTTTTCACATATTATTATATTGGCATATACTAAATAGTTACAATTTTCTCCGATGTGTATCAACCAATTTTCTTTTTTCTTTTTTGCTACTCCGAATTTTTGAGTTATCACTAAAAAATTGTATACACTTTAACCAATAGTAATATCAGAATTATGACCATTGTGCGGGTAATAGTAGTTTTAAATTGAATAAAGCAATAAGTGATAAGTTTTTACTTAAAGCTACATTAGGACTTTGTAGGAATATTTCCTATTAGGATATTCACCAAAAAAAGAAATTAGTAGCTGGATTACGCACGCGTTATAATTGTTGCAATTATGAACAGTCACTTACATGACACAACAATTTTTGATACTCGATTCTACCAAAACCAAGATAATACACATAATAAATGTTACACTTATTACACGTGTTTTTGCAGTGAAGCAACTCTTGCGAGTTGTGTTTCAATTTGAAAGGTGTGGGCGTCGGCATGTTTTGGATAAATGAGGCGACCAACCTAAGTTGGGCTAACCCTCGGGAGTAGCAACGCAGCTGTGACCGATCTCGAAATAAACAATAGTCCAATTCCAGGTCGGTTACAGTTGTCATGGGCTGCAGTGATTACTTAACATCAGGTGAATAGCATGCCCGTTTACTTCTCATATATAAAAACAAAAATAGTGATCGCACAATCTATCAAGGTCAGAAAGGGTTTGGATCATCACTGCATTAATTTATATTGAGAATCAAGTTTTGCGAGTTGATTGTTTGAAGGTCGTGGTAGTCGGTACGCTTAAATTAAATATGAGGCTATCAACATACATTTCAGGGACTGTGACCAACCTCTAACTGGACAATGGTCCAATTTGAAAGTGGTCATACATATCATGAGATCACCTAACATCAGTTGAACTACGTGACCCTTAGCTGCAATTATATCTATAAAAATTTATCCTGTAAATTTTTAAGAGACTGGCTGTCGTATATTTCCATTTAATACACAAAGTTCATATGTGAATACTATTCATAATTAAAATATTCTGATTTGTTTTTAAACCTGTGCCGCTGAATATGATCAGAAATGAGTCTTAAAGATTAGTAGGAGACAATTTTAATGAAGGATTCTCAAAACTACTTTAATTCTTTTTTCATAGAATTATATTAAATATACTTTCATGACCTTCCTGATTTAATGTATAGACAGTTGCGAATTAACTTCATCCCTGTTTGTAAGTAAAAACAATATTTAATTTAAACTTATGCAATAAATTAAATTTTAATATTGGATTCCACTCTAGCATAAACTATCGGCTTATGTTGCTGACGCGTTCAAACTTTATTCGAAGGTTGATGAATCAAGGTTGAAGGAAGATGTGTCATAAACATAACACAATTAACATACAAGTGGGTCATTACCGGATAACGTCTTTCCGTTCCATTGACCAACCTTTTCACTAGTGTGTAAATTCATTATCCTCGATTCTAGTGTCAACATTTTTTCCTTATCAATTGACTTACATCTTGAATTTAAAAAAAATATTTATAAATAGTATTACATTGTTTTGAGTCTTGTTATAACTTTAATAACATATTTTCATCAAACACATTTAAAAAATATTACTTATTTAAGATTTTTTTTAAATCCATTTTAAAATGAATTTCAACAATTTTGTTTACAAATGCGGTATATTAAACAAAGGCGTTTAATCACACAAACACACGACAACAATATTACGAAACAAATATTATTGGAATCTGAAATGGCTACTTAAGTTTTACAAATTTATATTTAATATAAGACTGGCTAAAAATATTACGAACATTTTGAATAGCGATGTAAAGAAATCGCCTTGATAATAGAAACAAGTCACATTTATAGCGTCACGCCACATTGTAATATATTTCGAAATTCTCACCTGTCCGTGAATAGTCGCAGACACAAATACTGCGATAGAATCCGGCCAAGGAATGCTTGTATACTGATTCCACCATCGGGTCATCACCACAGTAACGTAGAAGCCTAGCACAAACGACAATGGTATCACATTGCCGTGAAAACTGCAATAATTGACAACACCTTCAAACGTCCTAAAAATAGTAAACATTGAGAAGTCGTTAACATTCGATAAATCGAATCGAGAAACTTTACATTTTGCCGGCCCGCATAAAAAAACAACGGAACAAATGTATATCAACCCACCTTTTGGAATGTTCATCTAGCACCAAACGGTAAACTAAATTTAATACATAATATACAAGTAAGAAGACAAGGAGGTCTAGCCAAACTAACTTGTAAATACTGCCACGCCACCTGTAACAAATTTTGACACTATTATATTTTTCAATGTCTTAATCCCTACTTAATATTATAAATGTGAATGTAAGTTTGTTTGTTACGCTTTCACGCCGAAACTACTCGACCAATCATCGTGAAACTTTGTGCACATATTCTCAAAGGTATTAGAAAGGACATAGGATACTTTTTATTATGTAAAAAAAATTATGGAGGGTAAAAATTTTATTTTGGCAGATATGATTGTTTTTCAAAGAATTTGAAAATCTAGCAACTTCAATGCCATCTAGCATTCCAGTAAAGTATATATTTATTTAAGGGGTTTAATGTAAGCGAACCCGCGGGTAAAAGCTAGTATAGCTATATATTTTACATTCCAGTGAAAGAGGGATTCAATTTCGGAATTACACATAATAAGCTACATATTTATACCCAAGTGTTTTATTTGAACTTCTAAACAATGGCTAAAATAGATATTAGTATCAGGCGTTATTTTGCGGAAATACATTGTTACAGCAATATGTTTGAACTACTTCGCAACTATCCGTGAGTAAGGAGTATGATGGTATATATTTCAAGCTAAACAGTCACGCAATCGTCTGACCAATTACCATTCATTGGCTTGTATGAAATGCTTGTATTAAAACAAAAATATAACAGTTGGATTTTCGGATCATACGGTGCATTGGATATTGAAATTAAAATAGTTAAACGCCATTTATGTTTAAAAATTGCTATTATTAATTTTATTTCATTTTGAAAACAGATTTTGTTTCCTTAGTAGCAAGGACGTCCACTCTTCATCTATCGATGACGACAGGAGAAATTTAAATTTACTATGCGATTCCTCACTTCCGTTAGCACTTCCGATTTAAAGTCAGGATGCCCTTACCAAAAATCACACCTAAACTAGTTTGATTGGCTGTTTAGAAATGAACGTAATAGTTACATGTTACAAGTAACCTTTAAATATTATTTAGGGTACGCACATTTAGATACGAGTACATTATCAAGATATGATATTGCGATTAACTTACGAATTTTATACAACTACATCATAGTTGATAACGAGCAATTATGGTGACATTCATCATTCTGACGATCAATGTTGTTACGTAACTATGTATGAGTTATTATTATTAGTACTTATTAAATGGTAGCGTCAAGACAAGCCTTCGTTTCTACTTTTAATCCTAGTAGCGTTTATATGCGTTTATTGCTATAATGTGACCTTGTTTTTCTGTAACTAGTTGAACATAATTACTAGTCGACCACACCTGCGACATGATCACGCGATTTGATTGTATACTTCTTTGTCTGTTTGGCCATTCATTAGATACTAATTACATTTTTTTCATATGCTAACATTTATCGCAAGGCTCTAAGAACTCAACATTATCAATAATTTGATAGCAAAGTAATAATTTGAAAATTTTTGGCGCAAAGTATTTGCATAAGCCCAACAATGAACAAAATCGATTAGCTATTTTTTTAAATAATGTTTATTCCTTGTCTATAAAGTTGTGGTTGGCTTCGCACTCTTCTTTAACTTTTTTAATATTATTTTGGTGAATTGAGTCATTAGACGAATAAAAAATGTTAGTATACAAAAAGCGATGTAAGCCAGAGCACATCTGTGTTGATATTAGAAAATCGTAACTCCCCTTATCCTACAAGTATCTATAGTCACAATTTCAAACGCACACCAAAATCTTTTATGAATTCGATATGTAAATAATTTTCGAATTCTCAGATTTATTTGTGAATTTAAAAATGTTTATGTAGTATGGTAATTATAGTATAATATTGTTTAGGTACCTAAGTTATGTCGTATCTAAAATAACGACCCATACCAGACGTTAAATAAATCTAATCATTACATTATAAAAATTCCAGATACGTACTGCAAACTAGTGTCTAAAATCGTAAACTTTAGAAGTAATGTGTAAGAAAACGCAAATGGATATCACGGACAGACTCACGGACGGATATGACATCATGCCACAAACAAAATGTTACCTAAGACTGAGCGCGTCAAGTTAATACAGATAGCAGCAGTCAAGAAAGCAAGTACTTTTCTGAAAGGTGTTTTAAAACTGGATAACATTATCAACAATTCCTAAAATTCAAAGCGAGTTTTTCTTGTACACAACTGTTATTTACAAAAGATTTAAACGTCTTCTTATAACATTTGGATAGGAGTCACTCCATCAGTTTGAATCTACTGTTTCGGTGATTTTTGTTCAATTTATACGAAAAAAAAAACATTTACTTTTTTATTCCTGCAAGTAATACAATGTTAATATACGATACGTCATCTACGTATGATGGTTTGAAATAGAAAATATGAAAGTAAACATATTTATTTGCAGTTCAAAAGCAAAACCGTGGATAGTAATCCTAAGTAAAATCATAAAACAATTTTTTTGTTGGTATAAGAGTACGAAACGGGCATGCAGTTCACATGGCATTAAATGATCATTCCAGCCCGTCACAACTGAAAGCTATCTCAAATTCGACCGTTGTCCAGCTCGGGATCCGTCACAGCTGCGTTGCTACTCCTGAGGATTCAGTTATTAACCTCATTTATTCAAAACGTGCCCGCACTCACACCCATCTGAAGTAAACATGACTCGCAAGAGTTTTTTTATATTGATATAAGAGTAGCAAACGGGCATGCAGTTGACCTGGTATTAAATTATTGTTGCAGCCCATGACCACTGTAACTAACCTCGAATTGGACTATTGTCCATTTCACAGTACTTGAGGACGAAGTTTGTCGCCACATTTGTCCAAAGCGTATCGGTACCCACACCCTTCAAACTGAAACACAGCTCGCAAGAGTTGCTTTAAGCAGAAATAGGTGTGGTGGTGGTACTAACCCGGTCGAACCTGGATAGGTTCTACCACTACTGGTAACTATATATATGTAGTTCATTTAGAACAGTTGATACCGTTCGACATTTCGCGTGTTACATTAAAATTATCTGGAAAAATACGCGGGGAAGGCGACGTCTCGCTGCTCGTCACTGAATCAACAAAATTACTAAGTAAGTGTTAAATTGACTTACTTGTTCTGTTGAGAATGACATGTTGGACCAAAACTCAGAAAGAAATAATGTATTTATATAAGTACCATACTTACAATATTTGAACACAAAATATTGACGATGAATGACTTGATATTTTTTATTTATTTACAAACAAGGTTTTAATACAAAAAATATTCAAATGTCATAATAAGCTTACATCATAAATTGTAAGAATGAGTAGTCGTAAGCCGATTGTAGCGAGTGGTTAGTAAATCATTGACCCTCTGACGTGTTCGCTGTTCATGAATTATGCCGAACTAAAAAAAAATTGCAAACTCAACTCGATAAATACTAAACTGCAGTCCATAACTCCAATTGAAGCAAAGGCCGCTTGGCATAACTACAAATGTGAATCCCACGTGTAGAGCAATTGTAACTCATTAAAATACATTGAAAATAGAAAAGCCGGTATAATACAGTTGTAGAAGCTGAATGTTATTTCGTGAGAACAATTGTAATGTATTTTAACTAAGTCAAGGCTGATTAATTAATGGCAAAGTATAGATCTCCTTCGTTACTCATTTTTTTTAAATGGAACGTAAAATGTGTTCACGTAAAATTTAGTACAATTTAGTACAATATTGAGAATATGTAATTAGGTTATACAATTAATTAGGGATTTTGAGGGTTTTCCTTGATAAATTCAAACTGTGCTTGAGAATTATTAGAGTAATTTGTTCGCAATTACTATAATTTCGTTTGTATGTACAATGTATAACACTTCATACAACACACATGATTATTTTGATAAGATGAATCCGATTAACCCACACTTCGGTCCGTGAATTACGTGACATCATCACATGTATTGTTTAAACAAAAGAGTCCATCCTAAATAATGCTCGTATAGGACATCGTAACTGTATTCATGGGATTAAACATTGTCAGTTAATTTGTAAATCATAAAAGGGTCACTGACACAATCTTAGGTTTTGTTAATTTTGTATTGTATTGGTTATACTTATGTTTAGTTCTCAGATTGCATATACACGTAAAGTAATATAGTATGGTATAGTATATAAGTTCCAGTAAGATTGGAATTAGCATAATGAAATATCAAAACAAGATGTTAAACTTCGTCCTGATTACACCAATCTAACGAAGACTACTATCGCAATCGATCACCTTATCATAAATTAATTAAAAAATTACTATAGCATGTCAGTTTGAGATTTATAGAATCCAAAACCGCCTGAACGATTGCCATTAAAATTGACACAAGTATTTAATTTTTCATAAATAAGGTTTATAAGCTATCCACTTTGTTGTAACTAGCCCCTACATGGCACATCTGCATTGTAAAAAATACAAGCCGATACATTAATAAATATTGTTACAGAGGCATGACAACATGTTCCTTTTTACTTGTATTCATATAATCTACAAAAAAGTAACATAAAATATTTGAAAAATGGATGTTAGCGTGCTCATGATATTACTTTTTTGCATTACAAAAAAACTAAGGTTAATTCAGTGCTTACTTCTACGACTGAATATAATCGCGGCACTTACCTACTATTAGAAAATAGGGCAATATACTCGTGTACCCCTGATTGCCAATCAGCGAAGGTAAGCTTGCTAAAACAATGTGGTTTAACAAAGGAATAACTGCTATTAATGCGGCTTAATAAGTTTGTAGGATTGTGGACAGAATGTATGATATTTTGCGTTATAGGCTTTTAGTGATCGAATCGTTAATTGGAAACTTACAAGGCACTTGGTGAGTAAAATTGCGATGCAACTAACTTCTAGTAAGTCTTGAGGCGATATTAATTGCGTAGACTTACTGAATTCAGATACACTTACGTTGTACTGACGACATAAACAAACGCAGAATTAATCAATTTTCAACTACGTAAGAGAAACCTAGAAAAGAACCTAAGGCGCTATATAAAAGTAAAACTAAGATGCTTGCACTTAATGTCAAAAATAGCTTATAAAATCGATTGTAACAGCACAAAGTGCAACGAACTTTACAACTACAGCAAAATGTAGCCGTAGTGAACTGAATAATATATATCCCCTGGCTGGCCCGACACTATTGGTAATGTCATTAAATTTTCATTCAATAATAAGCAATGACCGTTTGATATCCCGTTATATAATGGTAAAAAAAATGTGAATCGTTTATTATCTGTTAGCTCACCTTAAGTACAAACTAGTCATTCCTTTGTAACTTTCTAGACTTTTAAAGATGTGTGAAATATATTTTGTTATTGCATGAAATTTGTAGTGATAATTACTTCAGTTATGATGGTATAATAATAATATGAGTTACTTCTAACAACAAAACTAATAGTTCAAGTGTAAATACAATAAGTAAGATTAAAATATACTAACGTGAGATTAGGCATTTACTATAAAATACACTTGACATAATTTAGATACCATCTTGGTATAATTAAAGTATTTATCGGCTACTTAGATAACCATAGAAACTAGTATTTTTAACATAAATAAAGAAACCAACATTGTCTAAAATTACAGTACAGTACTTTGTCTTAATGTATAAAATCTTACCTATGTTTAATAAAAGTTCCTTACATATAAAATTGCCGATTTATACCCGTAAGTTTGAAATTTTCTCGAATCCGCAAAATAAGTTTGGTCAAAATTGTATTATTTTCCACGATTTTTTTAGTACTTAGTAATAAAAAGATTTTGTATGGTTCTATTAAAACTGTTACAGATATTAAAAATCATGATAACAAAGCATTTCCATTTTACTTCCAAAAAATACTCGTGCTCGACAATCCGTAATTTCGCATCAATAAGTCATCAATGTTCTTTCGCGCTCCGTCGTATGAGTCACCATCAGGAATATCTTTGCATTAACTAATGCCATTAGCAGTAAAATGGATTGAAGTCGTAAACATCATAATATCAGTAAGTAATAAGTTCAGCTTCAAACTTAAATGATTTAAATTGTTCTTATTATAAAATGTTATAAAAGTTGTTACACTCATCGACTTTTTATTCAAATCTGTAAATAGTATTAAAACAAAGTAGACGTTTGTCTGTTTCTCTGCTTACTTCTAAAGCATCGGATTTTGATAAAGTTTTCACTGATAGAAAAAGCGATAAATGAGGAAGGTTTGTGTAAACAATTTACACGTATTTTGTACCAAATTCGCTGATATACGACGGTGTTTTGG
>DWHE01000511.1:0-10148 GCA_018247495.1 Satarupa nymphalis | reverse complement strand
CCTAGGAATCGAACCCGAGACCCACGGTCCTACCGGCAGAGTGACTGGGACTGATCGCAGTGTTAAATAAACCAATTTATGTAAAACTGACATTTGTATTGTAGGTATAGACAAGGCTTCGAAGTTCAACCAAACGAATATGCAGGAATAAATTTAGCAACGTTATTAGTTATAGCAGGACATGAATTCAAAGATTCTCAAGAGTTACAACATATAGGTGAGTGTTCCAAATACAACAGAAATGTTCGACTTATGTCTACTCCATGGTACATACTACATTCTATTTTTAAATATTATTACAGTAAAAGCTTGTTCCTAATTTAGAAAAATTGTACCTTCAAATATCTAAAAATGCTAATGAATTTTTTTTGTTGAATATATTTTTACCCCCAAGATTACAATGTTGCACTTATCCAAGACGGTAAACCTACTTTCACAAAGCAATATTTATATTTATTATGTAAAACACAAACAAGTCACAATGTGTAAGAAAATAATAATAATCGAATATAAATTTGCAGGCAGGGTACTAAATCATTTAATAGGTAAAAAAGGCAGTCTGCTATCGCTCAAAGACTACTGGGACGTAGCAACATTCTTTGAGATCTCAGTGCTGGCGCAGGACTACGTGAAGGCGATCCAAGCGGCCGAATGTATGTTTAAGTTGAAACCACCTAACTGGTACCTGAAGTCTACTATAGGAAATATCGAATTAATCGACAGGTAATCCTATTATTATTTTTATTATTAACTAGCTCACCCAGCAAACGTTGTTTTGCCATATAAGTATTCTGTCTCATTCAATTTATTAAATTTTTCATTGTTTTTTTTTCGTGAGATCCTATTTTTTTTTCTAAAACAAAAGTAGCCTATGGTCTCCTTGTTACATCAGCTATCTGCCAGTGAATGTCCCGTCAAAATCGGTTCAGCCATTTCGGAGATTAGCCAAAAAAAAAAACAGACAGAGAGACAGACAAAAATTGTAAAAAATGTTGTTTTGGTATATGTACCGTGTATACAAATTACAACAATTTTATTTACGTGTATTAATTACATTATAATATACGATTATTTAACAAATGACAGATGATAAGTTTTTTTCGAACTGGCAACAATTTTTTAAAAAATTGGAATACATTTTTTGAACTTATTGCTATGCATTTTGCATATTTTTTTTAATTACATTTCATTTATACTATATTTTTACTACAGAAAAGTATCGACAGATAATCCTTATTAATTTATAGTTATCGTTATCATTTTTTAAAGATGTCGAAAAAAAAGCGAGGACTTTTCACCTGAACAGCAAGTGTTTTCGTTCTGGATGGAGTTCTTCGTTGAGGCAACTAAGTGCACATGTGAAAATATTATTCGTTTTCCTGTAAGTCTATTGGTGGCTGTTTTTATAAAAGGACTTAATATATACTTTTAATAATATAACTGAGTTAATAGATAAGTATGCAGTAGTAGTAAACTTGGGCCGCAATGTGTGAACTGTTTATTTTACAGTAAATTTTTTATTTCTTTAATTAGTATTTCAAGAAATACTTCTTTAATAGGCGTTTATACTATAAAAGAACTGTATAAAAAAAATTATAATTTGTTAGGTTAGGTTAGGTTTTTTTACCTTGTATTATTTTTAAATTGTATTTAAATAATAAATTCAGCAACAATAAAGAAATATTTCATCAATAAACGCAATAAATAAAAGTCCAAAATTCCAGGTGCTGATATTAGAAACAACAAAAGTTTACATGCCGTCGTACGTGAACGTGAACATGGGCGCGGAACAGAAGTCCGTGGAGATCTTCAACCTGTGCCTGGACTCCATGCGCGGGGAGTGCCGCCAGGTGCACCGCTGGCTCTTCACCTCCGACATGATAAGGACTTACAGGTTATTTGGGCTACGAACTGTTACCGACCTAAAATTTCAATTGATGTGCTAATATCTTTGTTTGTATATAAATCTACGAATCGAGTGTTAACAGTTTAAAGGGTGGTAGAACCTATCCACGTTCGACCGGGTCAGTACCACCGCGACACCTATTTCTGCTGTAAAGCAATTTATGCGAGTTGTGTTTCAGTTTGAAGGGTATGGGTGCCGGCACGCTTTGGATAAATGAGGCGACCGACTTAGTCCTCAGGAGTAGTAACGCAGCTGTGACCTATCTCGAAATGAACAATAGTCCAATGATTAGTTAATACAAGGTGAACTGCATGCCTGTTTGCAACTCTTATATCAAACTCTTAAATCTCAAACTCTTAAAAAAAAATGTGGATTTCAATTAAATTCTTGTAATAATTATAAAAAAGCAATCACACTAGTATGAAAACTACTGATGCAATAGACGTAAAATTTTAATGTTAAAAAATTTCACACAAAAATCGACTGTCCCTAAAAAATAAGTTGCTTTTTTTTGCTTGAAACAGTTAGCTACCAGGCTTACAGGCCATATGACGGTAAGTGGTCACCATCGCCTATGGACATTGGCAACAGCAAGTTCACCAAGGCTTTGAA
This sequence comes from Satarupa nymphalis, assembly GCA_018247495.1. Taxonomy (NCBI): domain Eukaryota; kingdom Metazoa; phylum Arthropoda; class Insecta; order Lepidoptera; family Hesperiidae; genus Satarupa; species Satarupa nymphalis. The sequence continues at coordinate 7,630 of DWHE01000511.1, read as the reverse complement.
GGAGAATACTTGGCACAAATGAACATGCAAACTGCGCTATGGATGACTTCAATCTATCTAGTTGATGTAGCTAGAATACTAATGTTTACATTGTGAAAATTAATACTTACAGTAAGAATCGATTGGAACCAGAGAGAATATTGCAGCTAAAAGATTTTTCAAATCTTCACTTAAAGTATTTTTAATTGTTACTGTAATGAACCCCAATTGTTTCAAATTAGCTGCTAACGACTCGCAGTCGATAGATGGAGTAAATAATTTTGATAAGTGCTCATATTTTTCATTTGCTATCAAAATGGCTACTTTTGATTGAGGTTTATAGTATGTTATTTTGTTGTTTGCAGCTGTTATTAACAAATGCTTGAACTGTTGTACAGAGTAGCCTCGTCGATCTAGGAACTTCATCAATTGTTCTCCTGGGCTCTTTCCATCAGTGTAGATTATTCTAGAATGATTAAGCATTTATACATAACATACATTTTCAATACTTATATGTATGCATAATTTGATTGGAAGGATGGTTTTTTTTTGCGGATTGATTAGACTAATGTTCAAGTAAAAACTAAACTTTGGATGCCTTGCCTCTCGCTGTATGCAATGCAAAATGTATTACTTCATATAAAAAACCTTTAAAAAATTCTACTCCTCTCGACCTTACTTTCTTATTTATGTATGTTTGTTATTATTAAAAAAGAACTTATTTTTAATTGTGTACACCTCTACCCCTCCTTTCTGTCTTAATTTCCTCTATTCAGCTACCTTAAGGTTGTTTGGAAGAGATCGCTGTTAGCGATAGGACCGCTATGCCTATTATTCTCAACATGTATTTTTTCTTTTTTTCCTCATTATGTATGTGCGTACAATAAAGTATATTTGTATTGTATTGTATTAACTAAATACATTTTGTAAGTCAATTTACTGAGTGTCATTTGCTACTCTGAACTAATCGAACTCAGCAGCGCAAAACGTAAGATAAACACTCTTCTAAGTAGTTATTTCTCACCATATTCTTGCTAATATTTCTGCAACGTATCACTCCGTTGTAAAAAACAAAATAATCACCTTAAATTTGCAAGTTTAGCAATCACGTCGCACTGCTCTTTACTTAAAGTACAAACATTTTTATAATCAGGATACGATAAATTTTGTAATAAAGACATTATTGTTCAAAGACAAACTGTTTACATTTAATTAAAAAAAAAACATTTCCAGCTCAACCAAGGACAAAACCTAACAGGTGTTTCTCTACTTTTACTTAAAATTTTATAATATGTAAATCTGGGAACAATTAAAGAAAACTGTCAAACGTAGAGATTTTTTTGTAATGAAAGAGATGTTAATAATATACAAATCCGTAAAGATTTAAAAAAATCGATTTTAATATTTAACTGAAGAGATTAGTTTTTTTTTTCAAAGAAGATCTAACATTTTTCTTAATAAGAATTATTTAAATGTGGAAATATTTTAATCATGTAATTTAGCTTTTAAAATTCCTTTTTTTAAGTGAAAACTTCCAGTCATGTAAGGTGATTTTTGGACAAGCAAAATCTTTGGACTCGTGTCACTGGCGTTAAAATTATATAATTCAACTATAACTATGATTTATTGCGCTTTGTAGCACTAAAAATATACTTGTGTGTAGTATTTAAGAAGTGTTGTACAACCCCCTCACACTTATCGGACTTTACGGCTACTTTGTCGCCTTATACGCTTTATGTCCTTGATGTCTACTTTTGCGCAAAGCGGGATGATATATATGATTTGCATATGTTCCGCCGATAGTTTTTTTCTTTCTGGTCTCTTTCCTAATTATTAATTGCTAGATTTTTTACACTATTGCGGAAAAAACAATCAGGGGTCGAATAATAATCTTATTCAAGGTTGTAAATTTCATTTTAACATAATATCACCTGTGTCAAGTCGAGTAATACTAGTTCACTAATAACAAAATTAAAGTTGACATAATAAAAAAAATAGGCTGAATTACGTTTATTCTAAGGCCGTAAAACTTTTTAATTATAAAACCTAACCAAACCAAACTTAAGCCTTCATGATGGTAGAGCTAGAGTAGAGAGATGACTTACGTGACGTAACGTGTAGTGTGTTTAATGACTGCAACAAAATAAAATGGCAATTGGCATAGATACTTCAAACTGGAAGCCTAGGAAAATAAAGGGCACACCGGCTCTAAAAGTGGGGAATATAATAGCCGCGGGTGTAATTGGTTGCGGAATATTGTTTGGCGCTTTCTATCAGTGAGTTTTGAATGCAATGGAGTTCTAGTTGTTGTGATTACTCAATAAATATACGAATGTACGTTAAAAATAAAATGTAAACATATTATTAAATACCATTACTTAATTTCTATGCAACATAGAATAAAACGTTATGATCTTTTAGTAGTAACAGTTGATTGATACATTTTATTATTTTATGTTGTTTCCTATTCATACCATATAGATAATATTTAATAATAAAGCTACATTGATATATTTTAGATATGTTTACTTTTTCAGGTTCTCTGGAATAACATCAAAATTTAGAGACGCACTTGATAAGTTATATGAAGATCCGATTGAGGAAGTAGAAAGAAAACAAATGATCGCCGGCGGACTGCCTATCAGAACTGGCAAGCAAATAAGAGAAATCATAGAAGAATATAATAAACCCGACAACCCAGATAAATAAAATGAGCACAGATAATACAAACTATAGGTTAGTATAGACAAAATTAGTGTGTAAATGTAAATAAATAATAAAATTAAACAAAAAATTGTTTTAATTGCTAGTGAGGCTTCAAGGTCATGTAGAGTGGTAAGTCAATACTTTACTCACACTCTTGTTATGGATGAAAATTCTATGACAGTAAAGAAAGGAAAACGAATGTCTACTGGCATTCAGACTAAGTCAGATATTCAAAAGAGGCCTAGAAAAAGAGAAAGAGGACAAAAAGATATAAGAGCATTACTGAAATCAAAGAAAAATGAGTTAGTATCATACTCTAAAGATTTTGATGTGGTTTGTAAGCAATCAGGCATTGATGTTGACCCTGAACAACTTCAGTTAGCTATTGCACTATCAAAATCTATCCAAGATTCTAATCATTTGAATCCTGGTACAACAGAGACAAAAAAAGTGTTAACATCGAATCAAAGGAAAGTTAAAATCAGAGCAACTTTACAGGAATATGGTTTTAAGGTACCTGAAGTTAAAAAGGATAGTAGCAAGAAGATAAAAAAGTGCAGAAAACAATACAAGTTGCTTATAGCTTCTGATCAAGAGAAGAGGCAAATAATTGCTGATAAGTATGCACAAATTTTACTTACAAATGTATGCATTTGTAAAGTAGACGACGATAAGCTTTCCAGATTTCAAAATAACAATTCTTACCTTTATGACTTGTCAACTAATGTTCCATATAAATATTTAAAAGATGATGAAATATTTTATGTTAATAATCTAGTACAGAAATCTTTGACTGGTAGACATCATATGTTAAAGGATTGGTCAGAAATACCTGGAAGACCAGTCAGTCCTAAACTTGAGGTAACCAGTGTAAATTTCAATAGTATGGAGTGTACACAAGAAGAGTTGACCAACATACTAAGTGGTACCATTGAAAAAGCCCAATGTATTATACATAGCAAAAGTGTAAATAGTAAAAACTGTAATATACCTGTAAAAGATGTAAATGTTTTAAACCATTATAATCCAGTTCCGGAAATTGAAATCAAGTGTGTAAATTCAATGGATATAGACATAAAGGAGAGCCAGAATGAAATCAATTTAATCAAAGATCACTTAGCTGTTAGTTCAATTAATGTAACCAGTAGTAAAGGCACGCATAACATGACACCTCTAAACAGAAGCTGTTCTCCTGACATATTTGATGATGAAGTTACAATAATTATGGATAGCCCAAAAGGTATAAATACGCAAGTAGAAATTCCTGAAACAATGAAGGTAATGGATCAAAATGATTTTATGGATCTGACTGAATGTGTTGGCATTGTTAATCATAACAATGCTAATGTACAAGGAAACATATTTTTATCTCAAGAAAACAAGACAAGAATAAGTCCAAATGATGTAATGGAACTTACTGAATGTGTACCTGCATTTACGCAAAGAATAAATGATACAGAAAATGATAATGAAAAAGAAAACAATAGTCCCAATAAAATTGAACAAAACACTGAAGATAAATCCATAGCTTTAACCTCATGTCCAAACTCTAGCAACAAATTGCCAACTGCACATAATGGTAGTTATGACTTAGAAGATACTATTATAATTGATGATGATTATTGTGATATGAATACTGGCCGTCAATCCGATTTCATGAAAATTAGCATAAAAGAAAATAAAATTATAGATTTAGAAGAAAGTCCAGAAATGTGTAACAGTACAGCTAAAAATAATTCAGTCATCAATGTAAAAGACAGTAAGAAAAATAATTTTGCTGTGACAACAAATCTTGGTGACGAATCTCCCAGAGACATTCCTCCCACTGATATTTATTGTAAGGATGATGATGTAATGGACTTAACACAATCGTCAAACTCTGATGATTGTTTATCATTTTTACAGATGCGTGACTGTCGTAAGAACTCGTCAGTTCACGTATCATTAGATGAGATAAGTTCTGATACTAAAAAAGAGTGTACTGTCAGTGAAATAGCAGAAGAACATATGGGTATCTCCAATAATTGTAATAATGGGTACACTAAATCTCCCATGTCAACAAAAGATTGTGAAAATAGTATGGAATTTGATAGTAACATAAAATATACTATAAATAATTCGACTAATCTAGTTTGTAATAATACAGAAAATAGTATCGATTCTAGAAGGAAGTATGAAGATCTTGAAACTATGGATTTAACACAATCTTCATACTCTGAAGATAGTTCACAAGTTACCGATGAACGTAGTGTTGATGATAAATTATTAAATGACACTTTAGCATTAAATGAAAAGAATTATTCCTTAACGGATGTAAAAAATACTTTGGACAGTGGTTCAAAATATGGACAAAGTAAGGTTCAGAACTTATATGATGAAGATCAAGTTATCGGTGATGAAATTTTAAATATTGAAGAAAGTTACATATATGATAATGATCCTGATATTCAAAACCTGGAATTCGATTGCATTCAGCAGTCTAATAATTTAGAATGTGAGACAAAAACATTGGATAGTCGAGTTGAATTAGAATCTGGGAATCACAAGGATTATTTTTCATCTCATTATATCAAATCAAATAATGGCATTAAAGATACCATGTGTACGGAGATTAATACCGATAAATATGAAAGAATGTCACAAGATCCTGAAATAAGCTTAGATACGTTTAACACATTGGGGCAACTTGATAATACATTAGTTGGTAATAAAAACGACTGTGAGTTTGATAATATATTGGAAAATGTTTCTAGAAGTAAAAAAAATATTTCACCTTCAAAACCTGTTGAAGATCAATATTGTAGCAATGTCAATCTTCCGAATTTCAAAGACGATGTTATTACTGAAAATTGTCTGGATGCTGAAAGCTGCACAATAGATCTAACTCAACAAGCTGGTTGTGTTAAAGATATAACTAGTAGCAACGACGTAATAGAAATTGATGATCACCTAGGTAAAATAAATGATATTTCTATTGATTATGATGAAATTTGTATCGATAAAAACAGCGGACGGAATAGTCATATAGAAATTGTTGAGCCAACGACATACGACAATACAATTGTAAGAAACAAAAAAAATTGTTCAATAGATGATGTCGCTTTAAGCTCAAGTCAAACATCCGAAGTATTTGAAATATCAGATAACGAATTCAACTATTCGATAAATAAGTACAAACGAGACAGTGGTTCAATCAGATTAGATAGAACAAGGTTCGATATAGGAGGCATATCGACTATTGAAGAGGTTTTAAACCGTAATAGCCTTTCTAGAAGTAAATTAAGGTGCAGTTGTTCTGATTCTGAAGCTAATTACATTGAAAACCGACATGAAAATTGTTCACCGGAAGGTGCAGATAAAAGTAATAACATATTAGGAGAAAAAGAAAATAAGAGATCAAAATCGTGTACAGAATTTGATGAACATGTTAAGATTTTGCCTTCATCAAAATCTAGGAGCAGTGAGAACTTATTATTCGCACAAACACCGAAACACGATGACTATATATTAAAAACGGACCAAGTAACACCTATGCCCCATTTCGAAATGATGACCAGTCCAGAAAGAAATGAAGAACTTGATAAATATGGCGTTAAACCACTCAAGAGGAAAAGAGGTAAGACAGTTATATCACAACATTTAAAAAAGTTAAAGTTTAATAGAAACAATCTATGAAAAATATTTAATTATGTACACAAAAATTATTCCTTAATTTAAATAAATATTTTACTTTTGATGCTATATTATTATGATATAAATATTTGTGATATAATTACAGCCATTCAAATATTAACACACATATACAACCAAATGCATCCCGTAATTGAATCGATAAGTGAACCTGGAGACTTTTCATCACCATCTAAAGTTAGGAGAAAGAATGATGTAACTACTTTTCCAAGAAAAGTGATAGCTACTCAAATAGATTCCATGATGGCTAACAATTGCATTGAAATGCCAGGGCCGAGCTTAGAGTTACGAAAGGCATCACAGAAATCATCAAAATCATGTACCGCATTATCAAAAGAATTGCATGGCTCACCCAGAAAATCTCCCGAATGTTCGAAGATTTCAGATAAAGAAAATGATTTATATAGAGAAACTAAACAGCTTCCCGATATAAAGAAAATAGAATGTTGTTCTGAAGATTGGTTTTTTCAGAAGAGGGAGAAAGCAAAGGTATGGTTAGGGTATTATTTACTTTTCTATCATTGATTTCATTACACTACTATGTTGTTTGCTATTACTTTATGTTTTCTGGTCATTTTTTACTTACCTGATAGCAGGTAAGGATAGCTTTGTGCATATAATTTTTATCCATTTTGAATGGTGGTAGAACCTATCCAGGTTCGCCCAGAGCGGTACCACCACCACACCTATTTCTGCTGCCAAGCAACTTTAGAGAGTAGTGTCTCAGTTTGAAGGGTGTGGGTGCGGCACGCTTTGGATAAATGAGGCGACCAACTTGTTCGAAGTTGGGTACAGTTGTTCCATGCCTCTCAACCTGAAAGATAACTCACAGGATATTTGCTTCACAGCAACATAGGGTTAGTAGCACTGACCCGGTTGACCCTGGCTATCTTGTGTCTTGACGTAAAGAGTTAGTTTTTATAGTTATAAAAGAATAAACTTTATTTTGCTTATTTCCAATAAGTAACATTACAAGTAATTTTCCAACAGGACTTATAGGATAATGCTCTCATTTTCGTATCTCAATAAATAAGTTATAAATTGCAACTTTAATTCCATTAATTCTTATTCTCAACATCTAGGTGCAGTCATGCCGGGTGCCTCTGCATATAGCGTTCCATAATTACGTGTCATGTCGTCGCCAGCTTCAAGAAGCCATTCTGAAATACGAGCCCATAAACATAGATGACGTTCACAAGGGCTTGGTCGCTATTGGATTCAGATATAATCCTAAGGTGAGATTATAACTGTTATT
>DWHE01000510.1:0-10149 GCA_018247495.1 Satarupa nymphalis | reverse complement strand
CGAATTCAATTTACTCAAAATAATTACAAACAAAGATGAGAAGTTGTATAATATTATTAGCAAGTATAATGCACCCTAGAGGCGGCTTAGGATTCTGCAGTAAACGAGGAGATAACCAGCGGCCATCTTGCGAACTAATGAGGCCTACATTGCGCTAACGAAGTTTCCCGCGTATCGCTTCGAAGACCGCCTTCCACATTTATCACGAAAGATTGAGCCGGGAGGGGCAGCTACCTAAAATGGCAACAAATTAGATTTAGATACCATGCAACGTGTTCCCAGTCTTGTTACGTTATAAGACAACGTATTTCAATTTGCATAAGAATTCGATATCATTGATTCGACTGTTCTATCGTTACTTTGTCGAGAGGAAAATTTTCATAAATACAGTAATTGCGTAGAACTAAGCATGTCGTAAAGACTTGTGCGGACCGAGTAATTGGTTAGCATATTCAAATATTAAGTATATGTAGTTATTCTAATTGTTACGATGCTTTGTGTTCGGTAACATTGCTGTTGAATTTTCGCAAACCCGGAAGGTAAAGCCTGTGTGTATGAAATTACAGGAATATACATCACAGTGGTTGACTTAATGCGCTAAGTTTGAAACTCATTTCGAGACTGAATAGAAATTGCCTAGGATCTTATGAATCAGTCAGTCACAGTACAAAAGAATCTGCGGAAGATATTAGCATCCGAATACAATGAACATGAGAAGCGGTATTCGTTATTTCTACCTATCTCAATCTCCTGTAACTAACAGGAATAAGTGTTTAGAAGTACCTACACAGATTATTACAGCTGTGCTCGTCAGTTTTATACGGCAATCAAATTACTTTTATTGCGTAGTTCCTGTGTCTGACTGTCCCTACCATCACACAGCCTGCGATCTTTTTAATTGGTTTTAAACTAGCTAACGGGCATTATGTTTGCCTGGTGTTAATTGACCAATGCGACTATTGATAACTGTAAACTTCAAATTGGATAATTGCCCTGTACAACGTCGGTCATATATGCGATTCATCAAGGAATAATGTGGAATTCCTGTTTCAATTAATTTGATTCACATCCGTCAAACGGAAATAAGAACAATGTGCATCAAATATTTCTTATATCCTTTGGTTTAACGTTGATACGATTTCATTTCATGTAACTTATTTAACAACGTTTGCCGGGTCAGCTAGTACGGGAATAAAATATAGCCTATTATATTAGCTGATAATGTAGCTTTCCATTAGTCAAATAATTTTTAAGATCGGTTTAGTGGTTTAGGCGTGAAAGCGTAACAAACAAACAAGGTCACATTCGCATTTATTCCCAGTGAATATCAAATTTGGTAATTTCTTATAAAAATTACTACCCACACGAATTTCGTCACCTGCTGCAGGTACACTGCCTGTAATTTGAAAAATTCGAAGGGCCTTTTGCCTAAAGCCATTCCGCTTAAACAGTAGCCAGATGGCTTCGGACTTGAATTCTAAACGCGTAGGTATCTGAGCAACGTCATTACTCGCACGTGAACTGGCGTGTGTAGCTTCAATCAGGTAAAATTAGTACGTACGTTCTATTTTACGATACAATACTATTTTTTAGTGTGCAGTAAATTATTGTTGGGGAGCTTCTGATGAGTTATAGTCCGAGCACCGGTCGTTGGAGAGAGCGTCATGTGAAATTATTAAGAAGCTATGAGCTTTTCATTTTGGGTAATTTGAAGGTTTTTTTTTGTTTGATAGCGCAAGGTATTAAGTAACCACACATTGTGCTGTTGTAATGTTTATTTAAATAATTGTTAAATACTTTTTTCTCTCATATAAAACCGATAACGCAGTGATAACTTCTGCGGTCTTGCATTTGGCCATAGGTGACGTTGACCACTTAAGACTTTGTTTGTCTGTCGGTTTGCTTGCTTTTAAAACGTAAAAAACATTTCTCCCTTCCGTACTACTAAACAGTGAACCACTTCTAGCGATAGTCATTTTCGTCCTCAACACACAAATACTTAAGTTAACGCCAACAGAATTAAATGAAGTATTGTGATGGTACCCAATATCCATCCTTAGAATTTATCGGCTATTTGTATGTAGGTAAGTATAATTTGTACTGGCTCGGAGCCAATTGCACACGCCCGGCAATTACAAAATTCTTCGGAGCTCAATGTCGTGTGCAAAATGTACTTAAGCTTTGTTTTAGATTTGAATGCGCTGTCATAAATTGATAGTAAAGTTGACAGGTACTGTGAAGGAATAGGTTGCAAGATTTACTTGTACGCTGGTGAGATTTCTTGTTTTGTTACGTATTAAATTTGTTTTCCAACGCTAATAGAAAGCTTTGTATACGATGGAAATTGCGATGCGCTTGCGAGAGTGGATACGACGTTTAATTATATTTAGTTCAAGCTTAATGTGGATAAGTTGATAACGATATCCTAAGGGTATCCTAATACATTATGTGATGCATTGATTTATTAAAGAGTTTTTTCGTTTGATTTTCTATAATTTAGTTTTTGTGGTGACGATAAGAGTCATGGTTGAGTATAAGACATCCCTACTAATATTATAAATGTGAATGTAAGTTTGTTTGTTACGCTTTCACACCGAAACTACTTGACCGATTATCATGAAACTTTGTGCACATATTCTAAAAGGTAGGTATTAGGAAGGACATACGATACTTTTTATTTAAAAAAAATTACGGAGGGTAATAAATTTATTTTGGCAGATATGATTGTTTGTCAAATAATTTGAAAATCTAGCAACTTCAATGCCATCTAGAATTCCAGTCAGTATATATTTATTTAAGGGATTTAATGCGATCGAAGCCACGGGTAAAAGCTAGTAAGCTATAATCTTTAAATATATTGAATAAACTTAAGTAAATTATAACGTAGTGTACGTCGGAAATAATCGTGCTATCTGATAGTTAACTTGACGTGCGATGCTTAAACCTACCTTTTTTGCTTACTACAGTGACTTAACAGTAGAATGTCCTCGAGTTAAGTGCTCATTGCAGCCCATGATAAGTGTAATCATCCTCAAAGTGGACCATTGTCCAGTTAGGAATCGGTAACCGCTGCGTTGCTACTCCTGAGGACTAAGTAAGTAAGCTTTATTTGTCCAAAGGATGCCAGCACCCTTGAAACTGAAACACAACTAGAAAGAGTTGCTACATAATTGAAAGAGATTTGATGGTAGTACTGACCCGGTCCATTCTGGACAAGGTCTACCACCACTATTGGTCCAATCATTAATTAATTTCAGTTACAGGTCAGATAACATTAAGTTCCGGGCAAAAGGTTTTCAGCTGCTACTGTAATGAGTCCTTAGATAACAGTTATCAAATATACCAAAGCTAAGCTGTGTTTATTCAGGCGACGATTTATTTGTTAATAAGGTAAAGATATTGCGACCTTTTTCATGAAATATCTTACTAAAATAACATTTGTAGTGTTATACGAGGACGCGCAGGTCAGTTAATTTTCGATCATATTAGCGTGTAATAAGGACTTTGTAGCAAGTCTTCGTGACAATAAACAGTTGTGCTATAGGTATACTTCGTACTGTTGATTTAGGATCCAATGCGTCGTAAATATCAAGGACTTTGTAACAATGTAGGTACATTTATTCTAGGTATGTTAATAGTGAATCGATTGTTTGTTTAGGCAAGGCAGTTACTCCGGTTCCAAGGCATAGTGAAACACAGGGTTTTAGCAGGTGCGAGTTCAGCATAAATTCTGCCCTGTCCCCTGGCACTGGAGAAGTGTCCATAAGGGTTATCTCACGAAAAAAGATTTGCTATGTATTGCGACTGTAACGAAAATTGGAACAGTGGTATGGGTTCAATTCTGTACCTGTTTACCTGTACCTGTAATTCTGTAGTATAACCTAGTATCACCTAGTTGTACCAAAGGCACGAAATGTGATATTTTTGAAATTCTTTTAAGGTCTTTAAGGTCTGTTCAACTATTCCTTTGTTATAAATGATATTCGACTGTTTATATTTTATACTTAATAACATTTTTTATAAATGGTATTAGTTCAGTCTAAGTATATACGAAATCTCTACCCTTGCTTCTATTACTTACTTAGAATATATTACATACTCAGACAGCACCCTTCTTTGGAGTAACGGACTCCATTAGCTACAAAAGCAAACTCAAAAACGGTTTTACATAGGACTTTGCAAAGTCGTTTGTAAGTTAATCGGCCGCGTACAAAACAAAAGACAGATAAAAAAAATGTTAGAATTCAAAATTGAGAAATTTACTCATTGTACGCATACCTTATTTTTTATTGTTTAAAAGCCAGGCAACACGGGCAACGCCAGAGTGACCAATGCGTTGCTGGCTTTGTAGGAGAGCTATTTTTGCGCCGCACATGGAGTACCCCATGTCATAGCCGTCCGAGAAAACTTCAAGAGGAAGATCACTCTACATCTTGCACGTGAATTTATCCAGTTTTGTGAGTGGAACCTCATTCTTCGATGAGTGGTGCGACGAAGAAATGGTGACGTAGGCAAAGTTTATGTATTAGTGTAGAATATAAAACGGTATTAACTTAATAACGGCATTTCATTCGCTTCAATTCACTAGTCTTCCTTTCACTACACTTCATTCTGCTTGCGTGCCCCTTAAGACGCGGAAAAGGTCCAATATTAAGGAACTTTTTCTTAATATAGTACGACATTTTACGCTCTACTAATATATTAAAACGAAAATAAAGCTATATTCATGTTTCATTTAGTCGATTCTGTGGCTCGTTGGTTAGTAACCGTGACTAACGAGTCTTGGGTTTGACTACTGACGGGGGCAGACATTAATTTGGCAGATAAATGTTTGTACTTCGGTATTGGGCGTTAATTTGTTGATTTCTGTAAGTGTTAGCCACCCGCAACGCAGGGTACTATACAGCGGGGGTGTGAGTGTGTTAATTAATAACTTTACAATATATGAATTACAAATGCACAAAAATTAGTAGGTTAACATGTCTGAAAAATTTTCTCGCAGTAAACAACGTACGTAGTTTTATACGGCAAATAATAATTAATAGATACATAACAAAGATAGTCTTCCGCACACATGATATCATCAGAAATATATTCATACAGTTACGCCCTTGTTTCCGAAGCTACACAAATAAATTAAACTAGCTGAACCCGGCGGACGTTGTCCCGCCTTTTCAAAAAATACATATCCATACCAACTTACTTACTAACAATATACACTTATAAGAGCTTTAGATTTTAAATGTATGTTTTTTTAACTAACGCCCCCGCAACCCCCCTTGCGGGTGGAATTTCCTAAAATCCGTTCTTAGCTGACCTCTACTCGGTGAAAGGAATATTCCTACCAAATTTCAAGTCTCTAGGCCTTATGGTTCCAGAAATATCGTGATGAGTCACTGTATACGTTGTTTTCAACTATATGGATATATAGATAAAGAAGATAAATATAGACAATAAATAAACTATCATCAAGTTGGCAACAATGACTAAAACGTACAATGGTTTGCCGCTAAGAAGAACGTTAGACTGATTATAAGATCAAAGACGGTCGCCACTGGGATAACAGCAGCATCTCGCAAGTCAGTACGCCACAGACTGTACAGCCCTTCTTATTTCAAATTTTCCCTCCAAAATCTATCAATGCATTTTTTATCTATGGAATTTGTTTTGTTCTTAGACAAGAACAAATCACTTAGACACGTGACGCAGATTTTGATAAGTCATTGTGCAAAGCCAATGAGACAAAGCTGCTGGTTAGCTTTGACAATCGCTTACGATTCACATGCAAAGCTCACTAATGAGGTCTGAGGTTTCTATGGAATATCGTTAATCCAATCCCTTTGCTCTAAGATAATGGAAATTAATCCCTTGATTAAACGTACTAATAGCAAAACTAAGTTGTGCTGTGGTAAATTCACAACATATTCCGGTATAGATGATGTTGCAATTAGAAAGCTAGAGAACACTGGATCTGCTATCGCTGCCTATGGTAACGGAAAGAACAGAAGATCACTTTTGATAAAAAAAATTGCAAATATTGTTAAGTAAAACACCTTTGTATGTGAAAAGCGTTAAATATTATCTGTCTGACTACTTTAAGGTAAATGATATGGATTTAAAAAAGTTGTTCGGTCATGACACAGTTGAACAAAGTACAAACGAGAAAAAAAAGAATTAGTTAGAATTTACAATTTTTTATGAAGCGCCTGCCATTTATTTTTTTGATATTCCTATATCAAAAAATTATACTACTCCTGTAGTAATGGGTTTTTCCACATGGTGCTTAGTGGACACTGCAGCCCATGATAATCATACCTAACCCTAAATTGTACCTTTCACGTTCGAAGTCGCTCACAGCTGGATTGCTACCAGTGTTCCCAACTCTTAAAAATTTATCTCCCTAAAGCTCCAATCAAAAACCCCTAAAATCCCCACAATTACTAGGACTTCCCCCTAAACTTTTTTTTATTATTTATTAAGTAAATAATTAAATATTTTTACATAAATAATACATTAGAAATAATAAATAATTTCATCCAGCAACGTATTTAATATATTTTTTTTATAAATTATGGAAAATTTCAAGTAACAAATAATTTTTTTCAGATTCTGACTTTTAAAACCATACTTATTAACATTAAATAAATATTTGAAGTTATAAAAATTCCTAAAAATATAAAAAAAATCTTTTCCCACTTTTTCCCCCTAAATTTGTGGGGAAAACCCTCAAGTTGGGAACCGTGATTGCTACTCTAAATCCTGAGCGTGCCAGCCAATACGGGTTCAACCACCTCTAATTGGTGAATTGCTGTTCCGTTTACTACTCTTATATCAATAAAAAAAGCATCCCCATTTCTGACTTCCGTTCAAAAACGTTTTTATGAAACATGCTGTTTGATGTAAACAAAATGTATTGTTAGAAAAATATTAGCCGGATGTAATATACAAAGGTCCGGTTCCAGTCCGTGGAAACTAAATATTTAAAATAACGTACAAATATTATTATAGCAAAATCGATAGGTAGGCAATATTTTATTACGGATAAATAAATAGTCTTTTTCCGTATGATTGATATCACTTCATTCTTCATCTAAGGAGATAATCCAGCTGCGACTGCCGTGACCGAGCAGGTTGAGGACAATATACTAATGCATAAAATATTTTATATTTCCATAAATGAATTTCAAACGCTAATGCTGGCCATGTGTATTCAAGTAGAGCACACCATGGCAGAGGCCGAGAACATTTCCACTATCATCCCAAATAATCACGGAAGCCCCGACAGTTAAAGGCCATTCCATAGATATTTACGCGCAAAAACGTCTCTATGTGTAAGCATTGAGCCTTCGCATTTCCGGGAAACTCTTGGATTTCGGTCATGGAGATATAATGATCCTGTTTTTTTATCTATGTATTATAGATGAAAATTGTTTTTTAAGTATTAAAACGAAAAATAAAACGCTTTGTACTCATCACTCCCGCCGGTGCTAGAATTTCAACTGTAACAAGTAACATGGAGTCCTACAAAACAACACATATCCAAGCCCCGAAAAGAAACATGAATCTCCATAAGACTCTAACCGAGAATCAAACCAGTTTGACAACCAGTGTCATACCATTACCACGAAGTTGTTGAATAAATGAAATAACTAATGATCCTCATTTACAGTAAAAGGGAACAGAGTACGTCAAAATAACTAACCAAACAAAAACAAGTAAAAAAAAAGAAAATAAACTTAGAAACTCAAAGTAACTAACACGGCTTGCAAACTAAAAGATCAATTCCATGTAAAGCGCTACACATCTTTTTGGACGGGGGTAGGAAAAAAAGTCTGAGTATATTCAACGTAACACAAGCCACGTATAAATAAATACATATTCTTTGGTTATTCCAATAACGTTTTTTACTTTGATATTTGTAGCTATAAAACCTTTATTAAGAAACAGATGTAATTACAAATTATTATTGGCTATTATTATGGTAAAACGCTTGTACAACTTTTGACGGGCATGCAATTTTGGTGTTAAGAATGTCTACCGCTTAGGACAGGTGTAACAGATCTACAAAAGTCCTTTTAGCGATAGATCACAGTTGCCTTGAAACTTGGAGATAAAGCCGGTCGCCTAATATAAATGGCCTAAATGCACTTCGCGGCCGCTGAGAGGGGTTTAGTGAATCCAATCACACATAAGCCGATCCAAACCCAAGACGTCGGGTATCTACAGGGGATTTACCGAAAAACCTAAGGGCTGCGAATTTATTTATAAGTATAAGCACTACAGCAACGGAACCGGATATTGTAAGGCTCGCAAGGAGAAAATAACAAAACAAAAGTACAGTGATAGGTCCAGGTAGTAGAACCTGGTCCCACTTTATCAGTACCACGATAACAGCTTATTCTGCTGAGAAGTAACTCGTGCGAATATCCTATATATATGACGCGTACAACTTATTCCACAGATCGTAAACTGGACCATAATATGGGGTCGTATATTTATCATGGGCTGCGGTTATCACTAATACCACATGAATTGCCTGTTTCCGACTCTTACATCTATACTAATATTATAAATGTGAATGTAAGTTTCTTTGTTACGCTTTCATGTCGAATCTACTCTACCGATTGTCATGAAACTTTGTGCACATGTTATCAACGGTATTAGGAAGGACATAGGATACTTTTTGATTTTTTTTTACTGAGGGTTTTTTTTTTTACTATGGCAGATATGATTGTTTGTCAAAGAATGTGAAAATGTAGCAACTTCAATGCCATCTAGCATTTCAGTAAGTATATATTTATTTAAGGGATTTAATGCGAGCGTAGCCGCGGGTGAAAGCTAGTGTTTTATAATATAGAAAGCCGAGTGACTTTTAAATATTACAATTATAGCATGTACCATTGTCATATTTATTGTGTTTAACATTTTAATTATGTTGATTCCGTAGCTTTGTTAGTAAATCTGCTTGGAGAGACAGACACTAGGTTCGATTTCCGATGAGGGCAAATGTTTGTCTAACAGATGTCTAACAGACGTTAGATTTTTAGTATTGTCTGTTTGTGTTGTGTAGTGTAAGTTCATTAGATACTTGGAAATCTTAGTGTGTACAAAGCATTTTCTTTCATTTTTCTATTAATATAGGTCTACTTTCAGTTCTCTTTAAAATAAAATGTTTTATTTTGTTTTTAAATATTATAACGGAATATAATTAAACTGCTCTAAGGGTTAATAAATTATTCAAAGATCTTTCAAATAGAAAAAAGTTACGATATTTTATAATTTACTTCTGAAAGTTTCATCTGATTCAAATGCACATAAAAAAGTTTGAAACTTCAGCTACTTTTTCATCCTCCAAAAATTTATGGAACGGAAGCCCGAGTAAAGCGTAGCGAAGCCATAAATTTGTCATTCATTCATTTCCATTCCAAATGTCATCCGCCCAAGATTATGTGACGTTTTAATAGGTCAGAATTAGCATAGGAATGGATAGGTCACTACTTAATCCATAGAGATTGAAAATAAAATAGAACAATACAGAATGCTTGAACTGGAGAATTTTGTATGTTGTATGCATTTTCGTTGATATTTGGTATTACCGTGCTATGCCAATTATGCTTTTCATAGAGTTTTACAGAAAAGTACAACTGGTTCTGTCAATTATTGCTTTTGTTAAATCCTTTTTCGTAACACACGACAAGTACTGTTAAATTTAATATTTATCTTACTACGCCCAATTTTACCTACTGATTTATTTGTCAAACGTGGACTAATGACCAAAGCTTTGTAATTTATAAGAGTATATTTCGTAATTACTAATGTCCGATGAAACATCAAGATGCTACAAATTTAGATGCTAAATTATTCGCTCGCTTAGAATTAGAAGTAGTAATGTTCGTCCTTCGTCAAACCGCTTTCCGTTCTGAAGCATTTTTTGCATGTGGGGCTACTTTTAAAAGATATGGGTTGTGAGTTACGCACGATTAGTAGATTAGTAGAATCTCAACTGGGTTCGACCTCAAAAAGAACTAAGTAGGTAACAATCTGTGGATTGTTAGGAATAGTGGATAGTATGAAGGGTGGTAGAACCTATCCAGGTTCGACCGGGTCAGTACCACCACCACACCTATTTCTGCTGTGAAGCAACTTGCG
>DWHE01000509.1:0-10158 GCA_018247495.1 Satarupa nymphalis | reverse complement strand
TTGCGTTATTGATTGTATTAACTTAAAACTAGTCCGTAGCTACGTAGGCATTTCTCCTATAGCAGCAGTACATAATTCCTCCACCCCCAGAACGGCAACTATTTTAGAATGTTTAATGAAAAAGTTGCCGGCATCTTTCCGGAGTCTTCTTCTGTCTGAGTTTGTCCTTCCTTTTCTTTTTTATTCTTTTTCTTGCTGCAGGTCCAGATGTTAGATCTGCGGGTCACAAGTGTTATGGCCAGGATTCCTCCACTCAATAGGAATATGTAAAATGGTATGGTCGTGTGGTACATGGGATCAAGTTGTCTATTGAAACTTTGCAGTGGTGTTTCAGCTATAATTTTTCTCTTGAATTTTATGCAGATCTTGGAGGTTAATAGAACCAAGCTGAATATGCATCGATGCCGTGTGTTAGATGTCGTCATCGGTAGGTAGTTCCATCAGTTTAAGGGTCTGTCCTCTTATCTCGTCGTTGTCGTTGATTATGGTAAATTCTGAGGTCCTTAAGTGACAGTTTAGTGGAATCTTAGCGAGGTAGCTTCCATGGAGAAGCGTGTAGTCGACTCTGCCGCAGGTAAGTTGAGCTCTTGATTGGTGTGGGAACGATAGCACGTAGTGTTGATCGTCGAGTTTCTCCATTGCTTCTCTGGCTAAGGTAATCTTTGTGAATTGGCGAGATGTTCCTAAGGCTTGGTTATTAATCATTTCTTGAATGCAGTCACTTTTGGTGCGGACTTGGTGATTAACTTCTTCGTTGCAGAGATACCAGGTATTCAACTTCCGACATTCTGTTTCAGTGTACACGAATGCCTTCTCGTTAGTTGCAATAAAAGGAGAGGGAGGAACAAGGGCTTGGTTGTCTTTATTTGGTGCAATGGATAGTTTATAAAGATCAAAATATTCTTTAGAAATTATAGGAAACTTAAATATTATAACTATCTGTTTATTGAAATAATACGATCCAGGTTTTATAATATCATAATATTCTCTTAACTCTAAACTGGGTACATAGTCACTACCATATATACTTTTAACTTTATTTAACATGGCCTGTAAGATTTCTATGTCTATCATGGTATGATGGGTAGTTGAAAGATGAATAAAAGCTAAGGTATTTTCAATTCTTAACAATTCTTGCATAAGATCTTCTGTATTTTCGCTAGCTATTTCTAAAAGTTGAGCAAACCTTGCATATTTTAATAAGCTAGATTCTCTATAGGCATCACTATTTAGTATTAGTTCTAAGGTATCATTAATTTTTTTCTGGTTATCTACTAATTGCATTAGGGCATCGTTATGTTTAACCATCCATTCCTTGCTTAGACTTATATGACTATTCAAATGAGAAACCATTTTATCTTGGTTATCCTGCAAAAATTTGATAGCTTCATTATATTTTACCGCATCGTTCTGATCGAGGTTCCCGGTTATACCTTTTATGACTGAACCAAGGCTATCTATAAGACCTCTTTTAGACCTGTTTGGTTCTAACGTCTGCAATTGATCTAAAACTTTATTAAGTTTTTTATTAAGGTAATCTATTTGGAGTTCATACAAAGAAAAGGTTTCATTAATAAGTCGGTTGTGATAGCTCTGTAATTGTTTCCGTACCAGATTAATTTTGTTCTCAATATCATTAAGTTGTATATATTGTAAGAATGTATGGTGGTGAGTGGTGAGTTTCATTATTCCAAGTTTTGTAAGGTAGGAGTCCTGGTCCGTCGGCTAGACTCTCAAGTTTCATTTCCTGAGTCCATATTATTTGGATAGTCAGAAGTAGTGGGACCCTGTAACAAATTGGCGGATTTAGGAATTCTTTTTAGTCTGGATTTGGCAACTGGTCCACGTTTTTTAGAAGTATAGATATGGATTGGTAAGTTGGCGAGTACAGTATCTTGGGTATAACGAGGTGCTGTTTTTTGTCGATTGGCAAGAGGATTTTTGATGAAAACTTGTTGCTCTGGTGCATACTCTATTTCTGGTTCTCGATTCTTATTTCTATTCTCGATTAGATTAGTGCGATTAGCAAGAGAGGTTTCATTTATTATGTCATAAATCTTTTTCATCTGTTCCCTATGGTTTTGGGTATATTGCTGTAATAGATGTTGCGTCATATCAATGTCAAGACAGTCTCGTGGGTCAAAATGTCCGGTGAGTAAGTCGAATGGTCTACATCTGGTGAAGCTATGTATAGAGCTGTTGTAAGCTATTATGGCATATGGAACGAGATTTATTATGGGTTGGTCTTTGTGCTGTAATTTTAGGATTCGGAGGTGTTCCAGGAGTGTAGAATGGAATCTTTCGATATTACCGTTATCGTTAGGTGAATGAGCTAGAATTTTGTGGTGATTTATTTTATGAAGGCGGGTGAATTCTAAGAAAAGTTGATTAGTGAACTCTGTTCCATTGTCGGTGATTATAGTTAATGGAACACCATGATGAGTGCAGAACATTAATAGTGCTTGGATTATGCTAACAGCTGTACCGTCACGCAGTGAGTAAGCTTGTCCGTACTTAGTAAAGACATCGATGAAGGTAACATACTTCTCACTCTCAACTGTAAATAAGTCCATATGAATAATTTCGAAAGGTTTGGTTGCAGGTGGAACTACATTGAACTGTGGTCTGATTGGGTTTCTATCGTATTTAGCTTGTCCACAAATGGTACATTCATTAATAAATTTAGTTATATGGTCTTTCATTTTGGGCCAATAAAATTTGCTTGATAATGCCAAATAACACTCGTTTATACCACGATGGTTGGTTTTTCCATCATGATATTGGCGTATAATCTCCTGCTGACGAAGGTATTCTTTAACATTTTCTATTTCAAATTTAGTTAAAACAAGATTCATAGAGGAACTTTTAAATTTATCCTGTAAAATGGGAATAATAGTGTACATGGCGAGAGTAGGGTTAATTAACAAAGCCGTTTTAACCTTAGGTTTAACATATTCTTTTACAGCATTGATAACGTCTTCTTCTAAATTGGATTCGGACAACTGGATACTAATACGAGTGTGGGTATCAAACGGTTTTGTTACTACTGGTTTCCTTTTGACATCATTAACAATTGTAAAATATACTTGTCGGTTAAATTTGTTAAATGGTTCGTCTGTAATAGGGATTTCTAGTATTGGATGTTCCTTACTGGTATGTACAGTTTCAGTCGTTGAGTTAGGATGTGAACGTAGACAGTCCGTAGGGTTTCCTAGTAAAGAGTTCAGTTCGTCAATTTCGTCCATTAAAGTCTTAGTTTCGTCATTGTGTATTTCAATCCGTGAAAGTGCGTCTGCATTAGAGTTACATTTACCTTTCTTATAAATAACTGTAAAGTCATATTCACTTAGCCTTAAACGCCACCTTGTAAGGCGTGAGTTGGATTCTTTTAAGTTCATTATCCATTGCAATGGCTTGTGGTCACTTAAAACTTTAAATTTCCTACCGAAAAGATATGGCCTAAAGTACTTTGTCGCCCATACTATAGCGAGAAGCTCTTTCTCTATTGTGCTATAATTTATTTCGCTTTCATTAAGTGTACGTGAAGCGTAACACACAGGTTTATCTGAGCCTATCGGTCCTTGTGACAAAACGGCACCAATAGCTACGTTAGAGGCATCAGTCGTTAAATTAAACTCTTTAGTAAAGTCCGGGTATTGTAAAATAGGGTCATTAGTCAATAGCGTTTTACATTTTTCGAAACAGTTAATGTACTGTGCGTCAAGTGTGATTTTCTTACCTTTTTTAAGACAGTTAGTTAAGGGTTTTGTAATGCATGCAAAGTCTGGGATGAATTTACGGTAATAGCCAAGAAGACCTAGAAACTGTTTGATTTCTTTTGGGGTTTTCGGTATTGGGTATTTTTCAATAGCGGCTATTTTATCCGGGTTTGGTTTCACACCGTCTTTGCTGATGATGTGACCCAGGTATGCGGTTTCCAGTTTAAGAAATTCCGATTTGTCCATTTGGATTTTAAAGTTGGACTCACGGAGCCTCTGGAAGACCTTTTCTAAATTCACCATATGCTCCTGAAGTGAAGTGCTAAAAACTATTATATCGTCTAAATACACTAAGCAAATGTCATTTTGTAAACCTCTAAGTACGTTATCCATTACCCGCTGGAAGGTACTGGGTGAGTTTTTAAGACCCATGGGCATTCTAAGGAACTCATAATGACCGTGTTCGATGTTAAAAGCAGTTTTTGCGATGTCTTGGGGGTCCATTTCGACCTGGTAAAAGCCGTTAGTTAAATCTAAAGTCGTGAAATACTGGCACTTCCCTAATTTATCTAGAACGTCACTAATGTTGGGGATAGGGTATTTGTCATCGATGGTTTTTTCGTTGAGTTTACGAAAGTCGACTACAAGGCGCCACTTTTGCTTGCCAGACGAGTCTAACTTTTTGGGTACCACCCAAATTGGTGAACTCCACGCGGAATCGGATGGTCTGATTATACCCTGGTCTAACATTTTTTCTATCTGGTTCCTAATTTCCTGCCGGTGGACAAACGGATATCTATAGCTCTTTGTGTGCACGGGGATCTCATCGGTGGTTCTAATACGGTGTTTTATTTTGTTGGTGAACGTTAAGGGTTCACCTTCTAAGTAGAATACGTCTGAATACCGAGAACAAAGAGTTTTAATATTAGCCTTCTCCTCCTCATTAAGGTGATCTAATCGTAAACGTGAAATTACAGATTGCGCGTGCGACGGGATTCTGTCGGTGCGCGTGCACTCAATATTAAATAATTCCGCATGCGCCGGTCGGTCAAGGGAAAATATTAAGTCGTTTGGTGTTGGATTTTCGACTTCAATGTAACCGCGGCTGTTAAGAACGGTGGTAACACATTCATGAATAATGCAGTTACAAATTATTTGCTCTCTGATAAAAACTTCGCCGTCCGTCGTATCAATAGGCACACGAATAGCTTTTGAAGTTCCAGCTGGTATAATATCCTCGTATAAGTTTACGTTCCGAGAGTTATACATTCTAATTGGGTTTGAAGCAGAACGGGTTAAAAGTTGACATTCTTTTAAATCAATGCGGGCCTCCCATTTACCTAATAAATCTAAGCCTATAAGTCCGTCGAAATAGTCATGAAAGCGATACACAAATAGTTTCATATTATCCGGGTCATTGAATTCTGCAAAGCAAGGTAAAGTAATAGAGTAATTATTCCTACTGGTCGCGTGTATGTTGGTTACTTCGAATGGATCAAAATTAAGGGGAAAATTATAGAAATATTTTTCGACAGCTTCTGGACTAATAAACGATTGGTTTGCACCTGTGTCTATCAGAAACTTTAATGGGGGGTTAGTTATTTGAATGTATGGCAATTGTCTTTGTGTCTGAAGGTTTAGTTCTATCCTGGTTTTTGTAAACCTGAGTTCTCCTGAAAATCCTGTTGGTCACGGCTATTCTCAGTTGGTAAAGTTACGTTTTCATTTTGCGATGGGTTATGATCAGTATTATAATAATAGTCAGTGTCGCAAGTATAGTCGGGGGCATAGCTACTGTTATAGTAGGTATCGTCATTGTAATAGTACGCCGGGTCATTGTAATGGTACGAGTCGTAATATGAGTCGTCGTATCCTGTACATTCATTAACATTCATTTCGCGAGTTTTAAAATAATTACTTGGAGGTGGGTTGCCTGACCTTCTCCAATCATGACCTGACATCATGGTATGTGGCAATGGTTTCGGGGTAAATCTTTCTACACCGCTCATGGGCTGAGGGCCCTGGGCTACAGGTGGATTGTGGCGAGGTGGCAATTTAAAAACATTACTGCGAGGGTTATAATTAGGTGGTGGTGCGCCGAATACCCTTTGAGTGTGCGTGGGCATGCGATGGTGTTGCATGGCCTCGTTGAATTTAAATGGCTGAGGCGGGGGCCTCATGGGTTGGTGCCCTACTGGGACTGGCCACTTGGGAACTGGATATTGGACATGTGGTCTAGGTGGGATAAATGAAGTCGAAGGTGATGACGGGACCTTATGTGCCAATTGGTTTCTTTGAGGCTCATTACGCTGTTGCAAGTAAATGACGTTCAGCTCCTCCTGAACGTACTCCAAGGCCTTTTCAATGGTGGTGGGGCGCATACAGCGTATACGGGACCCTAGTGGATCTTTGAGTCCACGAACGAAAGCCTGCATTGTGACTTTCCTGTACAGATCTCGTTTTGCTGTCACGGTGGTAGGTAAGGTCTCGTGTAGCGTCACAAAGGTCATAAGGGTACTGAATAGTGTTTGACAGTGGTCATAAAATTCTTGGGGCGATTTATTACCTTGGGTAGCTAATGAGAGGTCGTTATACAGCGTGGTTTCATCACGTTGGTCCGAGAAATTATTTATTAATGCCGCACGGATACCTAACCAACTATCGGGTATCCCGTTTGAGTTAATTGTGCAAGCAGCGGTACCTGTTATTTTATTTAATATTCCATTTAACAGACAACAATTAGAGAACTCACTACCGGGCTCTGTACTTAGATATTTAGTTGCTATTTGGTCACATATGCTTATGAATCTAGTGAGCACGTTGGGGTTTCCGTCAAAGTCCGGAACTAGGCGTAGGGCTTTACTGATTGTGTCTGGATCGTACGACATTTTGGAACTTAAATTTAAATTATCTTTCTCTAAATTAATATTTCTAATACTATCCGTAATACTAACACGGCGAGCCTGACGAAGTTCAGACTGCCGCACCCTAGAAGATTTAGGATGGAAAATGGTGAAGGATTATATATTAAAAGGAAGCAACACGAGAATGATTCAAGTGCACTTACAGATGTAGCATCACTGGTTCTCTCTGGTGCACGTCGATGTCTGGACGCTCCTCCGGGCTGGATCGCAGCAGGTCCGTAGATTCGGATACTCGAAGATTGGGCTGGACAGCCACACGGGTGACTCGCGACGCGTTAACCGATTTTTGGATTCTAGCTAATCGCGAACCGGACCGCGAGTATCCTACCGACTGCGCCAATTACGTTAGCTGCGGCCGGAGGTTCCAAAAAAAACCAAAAATGATTTAACTAAATTTAATTAAAATAAAAAATTACAATATACTCTTATAAACTAGCCTCGTCTGACTATCATCGAGGTTGGATAAAAAGTGATTTTATAAAATGAAAATTACTGTTGAATAAAACTGCAATCAAGCAGTATTGCGTTATTGATTGTATTAGCTTAAAACTAGTCCCTAGCTACGTAGGCATTCCTCCTACAGCAGCAGTACATAATTGACGTACTATTGTCACGTCAAAAATACGCTTTAATAAAGGACTCAACCAGAAGGTCAAAATAATTGTTAATTACTTTCCGATTAGAAAATAGAGTGAATAATATTCATTTCATTGTTAACGAGTGTGCAAAATCCCAAATTAGTCCGACGTTTAGAAGTGCTCGAATTGAGTTCAAAGATTCCGTTACAAACATACATACAGAGGTAGCTAATAAAAGCGTATTAATAAGTTATATTCTATGAAGAAGAAAAAATAGCAACGACCGCCCCGAGCGACGCCGAGCTGGGCGGTGGTTCATCTTGAGGTCGGTTGCAGTCATCACTTAACTACTCTTAAAACAATAACTTTAAAAAATAAAAATAAATTGTCGAAAAGTGACGTGTGGAACGAATTACCGTTGAAGCATGCAATTTAGGATAACCGTCCGTCGAGTTAGCCGGATAAGCTATCTACAAAGAAATGACGTCACCTTTCATTCAGTACAACAATAAGCTATTGTTTTGGCTTCGTAAAAATATCCTATAAACTGTTAGTTATTTCCCGGTCGACGTCTTTTCGGAATACACTTGAAGCCTTTTCTCACTGTGTCCTCGGGACATCCGAATGCACCGCAAAATATACATCCTGCTTGTACTTCTTGTACTTTCGCTAAGCCGTTTGAAACGATGGACTCCGTTGTCGTCGTGGGCGTCTTGAACGGGCTGTAACCGTAAAAGTTACGGTTGGCGTTAGCTTTCGAGTGGTAGTTGTAAGCGTTCCAGTTGTTGTTTACGTCCCTATGCCTTCTCGTCCTGCCCTTTGAATACATGTATGCGTAATCTTGGCGATCTTCGCTTTTAGGTTGCCATCGGAAACGTTCAAAAAATTTTGACAGTTTAATTCCGTCGTATACGTCGGCGACCTCTTCTGGTGCGTCTCTGCTATTTTTGAGCGCTTCTACGTAAAAACTTTTCGATTTTTTTTCAGTTTCATCTGTGGCACTGAATGGTATATCCTCTATGATTTTTACATTATCAGGATTTTGGGCGCCGTGTTCACGAACGTGCTCATCCGTTATTTCATTGTAAAATTTGGCTGTATTGACATTTATTTCATCGCTTGCTTTATCATTGAAGCTTGCGATTTCATCGTTTAACTGCAAATTGTTAAAAATCTTATTTCTCTGAATAAAATTATTGTAACTCTGCTGTCCACTATCCAGCTCTCTTTTCATCCGTATCTCGTATGGGAGACTCGACGCGTTGAAGTTGAAATTGTTAAATTTAGCGATTATGTTGAGGAGGGTCACCAATGTGTACACGGGTAGCATTATTGCCTTCTTTGTCACTTAATGTATTATCTTCATTAACACATGTCTCGTGTGTTTTATTCGTCAAGATTTAAAGCAAACTGAAGACGTTTTGGCCGCTGATATCATAACGCCCTCTAATTAGCTTCCTATTCTCCGTTTGTGTATTAGTCACGCTTCCAATAATTTCAATTATCCTGTTTACGGATTATGGGCAGCCTGCTTTGCTAAATACATTTGAATCGATTATTATTTCTTCGTGTTAATGATTCAGTTAGTTGTTATTTAATAAATTCAATTTCAATATTGCGAGCTAAATGTTATTTATGATCGCGTGGGTAATTTACATTTCAATGTTCCATCTACGCGATGGATCTACGCTTATCGGAACGCTCGATTCCTCATACAATAGATCGTTATTCAGTTTTCGGGTTATCTTTGGCATCGAGACTCCAGGCGAGCGCACTCACACGTACCGCCTCCTCCCCAGGTGTGCAGGTGACTGTCTCGTTCGTCGTCGCAGCGTCAACGACGTCAGTGCTGCTTTTGCTGTAATGATTTGCATTCCAATTTGTCTCATCTTTTACTAGTCCACCTAACTGCAACTTAAGCGATCACTGCAGCCCGTGACAACTGTAACCGACCTAAAATCTGACTACCGTCCCGATTCGGGGTCGTCACAGCTAGGTTTCTACTTCTCAGAACTAAGTCGGTCGCCCCATTGATGCCGCGCGTGCCAGCACACGCACCCTTGAAACTGAAACACATCTTGTAAGAGTTGCTTCACAGCAGATTACATGTGGTAGAGGCGATGAGCCGGTCGTACCGTGGCATGTTCTACCGCCACTTAAAGGTTATATAGCAGATGAATACTCACAAGATGTTGAGCGTCCACTGTACTGTACTGTACTGTGTCGCACGTGTCCGCGACACAGTCGATCCCAACGCGGGGATGTGGTGCATGAGGCGGTTTTTTTCCTCACATACCTAATTACGGTCCTTGTCAATAAAGCAATTTACCTGCGAACGATGGATTTGGGCTTTGAGGTATATGGACCGGTGATTTAAATGGTATTGACATCGCTATATAGGTCTGTTTTAGGTATCTGTGAAAAATACGTTCAATAAATTTTTTTTCCTCAATGCCATTGCATACGTGACTCGTTATCCCTTGGTCGCGGTAACGTGTGGGTATTTCATGAAGGTTTTTAAATATTTCGGTGCCTATTAGGTACTAAATCGGGTACGTTTTGCGGTAATTAACGGCGATTATTAACATTATCCTCAAATGCTGTATTGCATATAACGAAACAAATTTACATAAAATAAATAACAGTTTTTAAAAAAACTAAAAAAATACGTTAAATAAAAGACTGTTAATGAGCTTAGGTTTAGAAAATAGAGTGAATAACGTTCATTTTACTGTTAAAACGCGTAGGGTGCTAATTACGTTAGCTGCGGCCAGAGGTTCCAAAAAAAATCAAAAATGATTTAACTAAATTTAATTAAAATAAAAAATTACAATATTCTCTTATAAACTAGCCTAGTCTAACTATCATCGAGGTTGGATGAAAAGTGATTTTATAAAATGAAAATTACTGTTGAATAAAAAGTGCAATCAAGCAGTA
>DWHE01000508.1:0-10165 GCA_018247495.1 Satarupa nymphalis | reverse complement strand
AGAGGAAGGTTTATATGTATAATAACATCCATTAAATATATTAGGCGGTACGAGGTTCGCCGGGTCAGCTAGTTAATCATAAACTAACAATGTTCTCGTATGAGTATAGATTCGTTGGAGGGTCGCTTTGATATTGTTGTTTTAATAACTACGTGATTATCCTACATTTCAATTGTTTCAGTCTGCGGCAAGTTGATTTAGAGATGATGAAGAGATTGCACCGTAAAGTTAACATCGTCGTAGTTATAGCTAAGGCTGATTCGCTCACTGCACTCGAAGTGAAAAAGCTGAAGACGCGCATACTGAGTGACCTGGAAGATCATCAGATACAAGTTTGTGATTTGTGTATTAACATCTTTGTTGTCAGCAGTCACAGCTTTGTAGTGGGTATAGTTCAAATTTACGTTATATAACATTTAATATAGGAAAGCATTAAAAACTTCAGCGGGCTACTTGCGGCGGTTATCGTCGCCTATGGACACTGAAACACAAGAAGAGCATCCAATAATATCGGCTGTGTGTGTGTCTTTCTGCGATTCAGTTTGATAACAGTGTAATAATTTTGTTAAGATTGATATTCTTCTCTAATTGTCGTGTGTGTGTGAATGTATAAGAAGTATTTTCTATAGATTAACGGAGATAAAACTTTGTTGGTTTGTAGGGAGTACTGTCCGAAACACTGAGAATCGAACCAATATGATTAAGAAAAAAATCGCTTGTTCCGTACGGAGGAAACCCGAGGATACAGCGAGTGAAACAAATTCGTAGTAACTACTAAGTAACGAATACAAAGTTTTAACTATGCAGGACTGAACGTACGCCTTTGTTACGTCCGGCGCGACCAATATTTTGGATATGCTTGCCTATCCATGGATAGCTGAGACGCCGCCGTTTCCGTGGAAGCATCGTACGAACAGTTGTTATACTGTCCCGGCCGCTACAAAAATTGTCCCGATTATTTGAATTTAACTAGCGCGCGTCACAAATTAATGTGGCCTCCTTTTTTCTTATCGTAACGGGATCAATTTGTGGGGTGAAAGATCATCAGTCTGACTGGTTTTGCAATGGCTCATAGCAGTAATTAGGGGAATGCTTTGAAATAAAAAACGTTTTACTATTATATTCAACTAACCAAAGCTTGGACTATATTTATTTAACTCTGTAAGTAAATCAATTCATATAGTGTAGTGGCATCTAGCATCGAGTTATTATAAAGTGGACAACTTAAAATCTTCTCCATTAAAACTACATCTGCATATTTGCTGGCTTTCAAAGTGATCGGTCAAACGTTTCATTCTATTAATGTCATTAAATTGACTGGCAATGTTTTAAAATTGATTATAGGTTCTGTTGTAATTACATAACATAGGAACTTTTTTTTACTGAAAGTAATATAATAAGTTAACATTACTATTATCAATATTATAATTTATAAAGCTTGTACTAATACTTAAATTATATTTCAAATAATTACTCGGAGCGACAATATAATGACTTATTTTAATATCGATTTAATTTCTCCATACCAAATTAAATGTTTGTTTTAAGTAGTCCCCGATTGATTTACGTACTTCGAGTTATAATCGAAAAAACGATTTTTAAGGATTAAATTGTATTGCCACTTATAGCTTTTTGCACGCACCAGGTATATCAGTTCCCGGAGTGCGACAGCGATGAAGACGAGGAGTTCAAGCAGCAAGACCGTGAGCTGAAGGCGGCAGCGCCGTTCGCAGTGGTAGCGGCCGATACTGTCCTCGAGGTGGGCGGCAAACGTGTCCGCGGTCGCCAGTACCCCTGGGGCATTGTCGATGGTTAGTTCTACAACAGTTCAATAGTCTATGAATGATGTCACATATATATATCGTGGAATAAAGTCGTGATAAATGAAGCGCTGACAGATTAAAGTTATACTCCAAAAAAACTTTCCTACAAATGCCAATACTTCAGTATTGATGAATTCAATGTTACTCATATGTATGGGCGACAGACAACCCTTATGTACAATCATGTTGAAAATATGTAAAATTAAAAAGAGTTACTCTATTTCCGTGCTCTAGTATTGAACGATGTAAACCAATTACGATGTAATACGTGGGAATTGGGACGATTCCGCGTTTCTACGTAATACTTCATTTTTTTGCCGCGACACGACTGGTTTCACAAAGTAATCTAGAACGATGTTCATGTTTTAAGAGTAACTATCAAAGGTGACAGTGTCTGTATAAATTTTCACTAAGAAGATCTATTTATCATCGAGTACTAACTAGGTTATTATTGTCACAGTTGAAAACCCGAGGCACTCGGACTTCACGAAGCTGCGCACGATGCTGATCTCCACGCACATGCAGGACCTGAAGGACGTCACGCAAGACGTGCACTACGAAAACTTCCGCGCGCAATGTATCTCACAGATATCGCAACACGCGATGCGGGAACGAGGGTACAAATAATTCATTTCTGAATAACCTATTTTACTTTTAAATATAATCGTAACAAAGGAGTAAGCGTTTTATCATGAACCCATGATCCTGGTAGTAGTCATGACATTTGAATTTCATCAATATGATCTCAATGAATCGTATTTAACACAAAATAGAACAAGGTTGAATAAATTTAAAACGGTCACTAAAAATATATACCTATCTTTGACGTTTTTTTTAATAGAAAACTGAAGAGAGACTCGATGGGCAACAATAATGAAGTGGTTATAACTGAAACCGAACGATTGCTGTTGCAGAAGGATGAAGAGGTATCGTAATTTTGACTGTTTTTTGAAATAATTAAAATCAAATTATACGTTTTCGAAAAAAAAAATTGTGTAACTACTATTAGGGCTTAGAAGTTAAAATGATTATTACTGCATATTTTATTTGGCATCTCCTAACAAAGTTACATTTTCTAACAAACGGGTAATGGTGAGAACTTTAAAAAAAATACGATTACAAAGAATACTTTAAGCTGAAAACACTATTCATAACCCGTGAAATGAAGTGTTAGAACAGAACAGAAATCTAGACACAATGGCCTAAATTGATTAACATCTCTTCCCACGTTACACTAGGTAACGTCGTTAGTAATAGGTTAGATCCGCTCGCCGGTCAAGTGATCAAATTAGGGGTAATTAAATATTGGGATCGTCGCCGTGGTGGTCACGTAAATTTAATGCTACAGCCATTCTTTTAGTTACATATCGCTATGTTAAACAAGAACATAGTAAATTGTCAAATCATTATTTAATTTTTTTTTTCCTTAGTGATTAAAAGCGTTATCATGATAAAAAATATCAAATCCACTTCTCTACACATACCATCCATGTGAATTATGAGTTAACAGTATCTGTAGAGTATAAAAAATACATTTTTTTCCAGATTCGTCGAATGCAAGACATGTTGACCCAAATGAAGGAGAAACTGAAGGCTTCCGACAAGAAACACGACAGTATTATTGATGTGTAGAGCGATCTAGGGGTGTAATGTTAATCATAACATTACATTCCCTCGAAACGTATGTTTCGATAAATAAATAAAAAAAACCTCTTTAGAAAAATGGAAAGAATTTAGAATTTTAATACATAAGTCGTTTGTTACTTATTATATTAGCGATCAATTGTTCCCTAGAGGAAGAACTGAACTCAAATATAGGTGTTAATAATTTTAATAAAATAAATAGTTATACGTACTCCTACACGGTTTGATAGATAAAACATTTATTTCATTTTACAGTTATATTTTGTTATTACCTATAACTAGGGTTGCCAACCGCCGCGAAGCTTTCGTTAAGGTGTTCCGCATAGACCTATGTATGTAAAATGTTGTAGGTGTAATATTATTAAAATTAAATGTAAATTACTCAATTTTTTGGTATGAAATTCTAAATTTCTTTATTGAAACTCACTGAAGTCAAATATTTCCTATTTCTTTTTGCGTACGTAGTACATATAATTATTTATCTATTGTTTATATTCATTCTTACTTAAACATTTAATTTATTTTAAACAAATGATACATACGTTACACATGATAAATAGGACTAGGATAACTTTCCTCCTAGCTCTGGAATACGTACAATGGATAACATAAAACCTGATTAACGAGTTCATTTTGTAACTTTTTGTCAAAGGTATCATTTGCTATCTTTCTTAGGCTTTTTAAAAATAGGTGTAATTTCAAAACAGACCCAGAAACACCAAATTTTGTCATTATCTAAATCCAAAGAGAGGCCAATTTTTCAAGTGAAGCCAGAGCACTTAGACGGTGGGGAACAGCTTATTGGCTACTCAGAAAGAAGAGCTTTCTCTGAATTATTCATTAAAATGCAGGTAATTCTAAGTGAATCGTATAATCTTCCAAACAGATACAACTAGACAGCCGATGGTTATTATTTCAGACTGCATAACTGGTCAGAACCCGTCTTATATGGTTCGTAAAGGACAGTTTAGAATCTTCTCCGATAATACAAAATAAATAAATGTCACAAATTTCCACTTTTCTGGACGCCGTGTTTCGTAACCAGAGTTGGCAACCCTACCAACACCATTTAGACACATTTATAAAAGGCATCAACGGGTTCTATATCTATATATTTGTTACAAAAACGTATTTAACATAACTGTTACGAATTTCGGCGTATAAATTTGCTACTAGTATATGTTAAGGCGAATGTATCAAACCATCGTTAATTACAGAAATAGCATCTGTCTCGTCTTAGGGTGCCGTCACGTTGAGATATAGTGGAGTGTAGAAAGTAGGAAATATGCAAATACGAGTAGTTGAGCATAGTGATCTAGTTTTCCTAAAAACACTTATTACTGACAAACTAACCCTGTAAATGGGGATAATAAATCTTAATGTCTAATGTCTATGTCACAGTTCAGCTACTTATGTTAATTCATTTGTGAGTACCTATTTATTAACATATTATCGCTCAAAATATAATTATTAAGATTTTCTGTAAAATATTTAAATTATACATGTTTGTTTCAGTAAGCTAATAAAATAATTATATTAGATATCATCAAAAGTTTTGGAAAAACCTCTCCATATTTTTGTTAGTAATAGTTTTTCTTAATCGTTATATTTTATGGAAACCATTGAAGATTTATTTTGATATACACATTGTTACTTCATTTTCTTACATAGCTTCTCTACAGTTCAGGTACTATTTTGTTGCTTTCAATCTGACGGTACATTAAATAGGCAACCAGGGCAACACACAATTATGAACTTCATTGATCTCACGAATAATTACAATAGGACATGTCTAAATAATTTCATTATTCGTTATTACCATTTTAAATATATTTTTTTAAATTGCTAATTATTATGAGAACGGTTATGAGTCTTTTACATTGGATTTTTTTTCTGTTGCTGTCTACAAGTACCTTATTTAAGGATTTAAAATAAATATTGTTAGAGGGTAGATAAAAAATAGATAAATTTAGGTACCTAAGTTATTTATACACCTAGTTTATATATATTTTTCAAATAGGGTGAATAATCACACTATTGACTATCGATGATTTAATGATAATTTATTGTCATTAATCAGAAAGTGGCTAATGTAAATTGTTATTTGAAATAGTTTTTTTATTTTTATTTAGGTAGTATATAAATTATATTTCTCCTGTGAAGCAACTCTTGCGAGTTGTCTCTTAGCTTAAAAGGTGTGGATGCCTCGATGCACATTATATATAAGGCAACCAATAGTCCTCAGGACTTCCCGAGCACGATATTAACCTAGTTTGAGTTTAGTTATGATTATCATTACAGCAGTGATCCACACATCATACACAAATAGGTGACGTACATTCCCGCTTGCTAACCTCGTACCAATAAAAAAAACTGTGATTAATACAGAAAAGTGCGTTATATTTTCTTTTAAATCGGGCAAATAAACATAATATGTTTATATATAATGAGCATTGAATTTTATCTCGATGATTACATATTTTATTACTGATTATTTTCACCTAAATGCAACACAAAAAAAATACCAAAGTTTTTACTATGTACATTTTGTATCTGATATTTAGTAAATTGATACTTTATATAAGTTTCGAACTTTTATTTCATCAATCCCAGATTTTAGATCCCAAATGCAAATAGGAAGTAGGGGAATAGGATTGACGCCTCTGTGTATCGCTGTGACCACATAAATCCCAACCGGAACATATTATTTTTTACAAAATACACCTTTTCTATATTTGCCAGCACTCAAAGAGAGTAACACAGTTGAATATTATACATTTACAACAAATGTTACATACATATCGCTGCTGGAAAAAAATCATATAATGTCATAAAAAAATATTCTGTAAGGTTCCAAATGTATATTTTCCACGAAATTTCTCATAAAATAAAATATGAAATATTTAAAAAAAAATATTGTTTGTCTCATACGTACCTACACCTAACAGTAAATCAAAAAATCTTACAGTATATTTTTCTTCCTGTGACATTCTATGAAGACTTTCCAGCAAGGATGTAACATATATATATAAGAGTGGTATGACAAACTCCTCTCTCTGTCTCTCTCTCTCTCTCTGCGTGTTTGAGTGTGTGTGTAAGAAAGACATTTGAGGTGTCATTGTAAAATACGATACATATTTTCTCCCTGAGCGACAAAATAGCTAAATTAGGTCCTGATATTTACTCTAAAGGAAGTGTTGAAATCTCAACCTTAGGTACAAATTTTATTTTATTATACACTTGAACTTTATATTCCGTGTAAATCATATGACACTGTATTAATCTGACAGCATGACCAGTGTCATCATGACACATGACACTGTCATGTCCATCCTACAGTATGGACAAATATTAAATTAAAAATAAAAAGTAAAATTATTCTAATTATCATTCCTACACTATTCTACCTCCCCTACCAACACGTATACAATTCCCATAACTTATTTATTTACTTTAATTGCAACGGTGGTCCAATCATAATAATAAATGATAACAATAGCAGTCAGGAGAAATCTGCTAACTACTATAAGCTTCTCGACAACTTACATATACAACAACCTCGTACAAACATCTACATATAATTTGATAATAAATTATGGCGAAATAATATCAAGTTGCTTTCAATGGTTGAAATGAAATGGAAAACAGTTGTCTTTAAAATTACAATATTGACAATATTAATGCTTTAATGTTACTGCTTTATTATAAAATTTAATGTTTTATTTTATGTATAAAATGGAAATAGACACACGACTTGATGCACTTACGAATATAAGTAGTTCTCCATACGTGCTATGCTGTGTAGTTATGGCTCTCTCAATTTTAATCGGTATATGTTTTCAAATCTGTTAAGCCCTTCAGAGAGTTAGCATAAACGTAGTTGAAATTTTTAATACCGGCTTTTATGGTATCGCCAAATACTTGGTACAGAAAACAGGTCTTCAAATACTTCTACATTACAAACACTTCATATAACATATTGTATATTATCATACTACACATAAGTTTACTGCAAGTTGTTAGATTAATTACCTCTTATCTAAATGAAAAAATAGCTTTGCACACTTCACGTTCAGAATTTTTTCACTATTATTGATACCATTTATAAAACTAGGCCTAAATACAATCCGTCGATCAATTTATCGATTAACTGATCACTCAGTATTTCGAGCGATAAACCATTATTAAAAAGCATGTTTCTAAATTGTAAAGTGAATTTACAATAATTACAAATTAATTTTGACATAAAAATTAACTGCGAAGTACGTTCGAATCTAGAACTATATATTTTTAACATTCCTTTAATTTCTCGTATGATTGATTCAATTTCTACAAAAAAAATCATCAAATAAAAGCGCGTAAAGTTCTCAAATCACACAAACGTGTTATTGATGTAACTTGTTCGCAAAATACGCAATAACATCTAACATAAAAAAAACACGTTGTATACAGAAGCAATCTTAAAAAATATAATTTTACATGCTGTAATATATACAAATTACACGCTGAAATATGTATAACTAATATTATAGTCCGTACCTGGTCTACGTCCTAGAATTCATATGCCAAGTTAAAAACCTATAACAGTATATACGCCCCCATCCCTATTAGAGAGCCTGCAAAAACGTACATCACTAACAGACAGTGCTGAAAGGCGACCGGAGATGAACCAAGTCATATGTATTTGAATAATTTTAAATACCAAAGTTCGTCTTTTATTGCAATTATTCAAGAGTTAAAATTTGACTGACCTAATATGCAACAATTTTGTACATATTTAGATATTTAATATAACGCTATGGCTGAACGAGATCTTACAATGGGACCCCGAGAAGGAGTTACGTACCCAATAAAAGTACTTTATTGTGGTAACTGTACTATGCCTATAGAATATTGTGAATATTACCCAGAATACGATAAATGTAAACAATGGTTGGAAAAAAATTTGCCGACGGAGTTTGAAAAAGTTAAAATCGGTAAGCATTTTTACTCACGTTTTAGGTTAACTTCTTTATATAGCTACTAGTTTTAGCCACTGGTTTCGCTCGCCTGTGTGGGTTAACATTTAAAAAATAAGTTATTGAAATAAATAATTATGTTCAAAATTGTATTAACACAATGAATATCATTAGTGGATAAAAGTAGTTAGTATATAAAAATTCTACTGTTTTCAAACTGCTTAAAGTGACTAAAGCTTTCCAAATTTTACTATTTTCTTTGAACAAATTATGTACCATGTTAAAGTGTGGATCAATGTAGAAGTATTTATTGATGCCAGGTTGATGTTATTGCCTGCCTAATTTTTAACTTTTTGTACACTATGTCACTAATGAGTTTTTATATTACATTACAGATGAAGATGAAAATGCAGGTGGTGAGGAGGAGAAGAAACGCCAAAAGCGTGGTGGTAAGGGAATGCTAAAGTCGAAAAAGAAGGAGGATGTTCCAAAGTTAGTACAGGTATCACGTGCACCGCGTGGGAAAAAGAAATCAGTAAGATTTCTTAATAGTTGAACTGTCTGTATCTGAACAATTGTGTAAATACGACTTTTTATTGCAAATTCATAAAATTAAATTTTATTTACTCAAGTGAACTAATCAAGTATTCCTATTTTCCTAAATTGAATCACAATTTTTTATTTATACCTCTCATCACATTTGTGGAATCATGTTCTTTTTACCAATGTTAAACAAAATTCACTTGATCTACTGTTGTCTGTGGATTGAGTTTCACTAATTGCAATTTCACTACAATCTGCATTATTCAGAGTTAAATTTGAACATTCTATAATTAATCATAATATCATAATTTTTTAAGGGATTATTTTTAATCATTTTTTTTTATGTTACATCATTTTAACTTGCAGATATTGACCTCAAGGTGGCAGCAAAATTTTTCGGCACAAAGTTTGCTTGTGGATCATCAGTTACAGGCGATGATGAAATTGTCATTCAGGGTGATGTGAAAGATGATCTGTTTGATGTTATACCCGAGAAATGGCCAGAGGTAACTTTAATTTCTTAATACATAATGCCTAAATAGTTGATTTCATACTTTTGTCTAGTAGCAAGCAATGTATTATATTATGATAAAGCTGATAGCATCTAATGAAATGAAAACCTTTAAACCTAAAATATGTCAGTTTATTCATTTATTATGGTATTACATAAGTATTTCAATGGTCATTATAAATATTTACTAATTAATTCTCTGTGTATTCTACAGATTGATGAAGACAACATCGAAGACCTAGGTGATCAAAAGAGATAGTTATTTAGTTTGAAATTTAAACTTTAAATTGTATCTTTATCCTGTATTTAAATAACGAATATGTGGAATTGTGCTGCTTTTCATGTAATGTTAAAAAAATGTTTGGTCAACAACAATAAAATATTTTTTTCATTTAGTATTATTCCAATATTCATGCAAACTGGCTGCATAATATATTTTACAAGCTCATTTGATTAAAAAAGGGAAGAAACCAAATGTTCTAATTTTATATTTTATCTGCTTTGTAACATCAATAAACTGTTTTTTAATGTTGTATGAATTACTCATTTATTCTCAAACTGAACTTCATATCTTCTGCCTTCT
Source organism: Satarupa nymphalis (assembly GCA_018247495.1). Lineage (NCBI taxonomy): Eukaryota > Metazoa > Arthropoda > Insecta > Lepidoptera > Hesperiidae > Satarupa > Satarupa nymphalis. The sequence continues at coordinate 103 of DWHE01000508.1, read as the reverse complement.
CTGTTTTTATTTGGAATTTTAATAATAAAGTGTAAAGTGGTAACATTAAGGATAATCTACCTCTAATAATTAAAAATTCTGTTTGAGAAGATTTATTAAGGAT
>DWHE01000507.1:0-10171 GCA_018247495.1 Satarupa nymphalis | reverse complement strand
GGACTATGTTGGTAAGCGTCTGTGAGCCAATATCATAAACGATCTGTAATGGAAAACTTCGACCAGGTCGGTACCACTTTTGCAACAATTTCCGCTGTGAAGCAACTGTTTCGAGTTGTGTTTCAGTTTCGGGAGTAGCGATGCAGTTGCGCCTGATCGCAAACTCGACAATAGTAAAATTTGAAGCTCCAGCTTTAACACTACATTTGTCTTGTACTGCAAATGTCATTTAACACCGGGTGCACTGCATTCCCCTTCTGCTACTCTCAATCAATAAAAAATATAATGTAACTTTGCGACGTAAATATTAACGATAAGTTGCTTCCGACTTTAATATGAGAGTATTGACAAGTGTCGGTAAGGACAGACTTCACTGGCCCAGAATTCAATCAATCCAGAAAATTCATTTTGGCAGTACCGAGATATGGGCGTTAATTTAATCAATTTTAAGAGTACCCCATCAATTTACTATGGGCTTCCAATTACGACGCTTCCGACCTTGTATACCTACATATCTACAGAGCAGCTACAGAATACGATTTCAAAGGAACGGAACTGCTTGTACGTGGCACTTAAATGATCGTAAATTAGAGGTGGTCCTACGTAGAAATGGACAGCTTTGTGTGAATAATGGCCTTGAAGCAGCTGGAGCGGTATTACCACTCTCCTTATGATACTGGGCATTTATCATAAGATTAAGCACTTAAATAATTCTACATTCTCACTACTCTATAGTTCATTGATAGTGACTGCCCGCGAATTAATGAGCCCGAGTTCGATACCCGACCTTGTGAAGCGTACGTGAAAATGAATATCAGGTGTTGGATATTTGTAATTGTGTTTTATGTGTACACGGCATCCGCGACACAGGCAGTCATTGTGTGGAGGTGTGAGTGTGTAAGACTTATTTTAAAGTGGATAAATTATCAACAGAACAATGGTATATAAACTAGTGTCTATTGGGTAATGGTCATCGTTGGCTGCGTAATGGAAAAGCGTGGTAGAGTATGCCTCACCATGTTGTTGTAAACAGACACGTGATCTGCAATGGAGTGTTAACAGGTTCGACTTCATTACTTCGTTAAATTAACTGAATTGAACTCTTTCGAGCGACAACTTGAGAATCCCATTTCCTTAAGCATCAAAGGTAATTACAACGTGGTACTCGTAAACTGATCGATGCTCGTTTTATTTCTCTTTTTTTCCTTTCATTCTACCTCCGATGCGAAGTTACATAGCCTCTTTCCGTGTTTCTAGCTTTTGACCGAAATACCGCGGTTGCGTTGGGGGCACTTAAAGGCCCATAAATTAGTGGTAGCTGGCCACAAACTGCGAGGTGGGTGGCTCGCAACGTGAATAATAGCCTCCGGGAGACCCACTGAGGCTCGTAATGCTAAAAATTCGCTGTAGCTGTCCGTAAATAAATTTTGCACGCGTAATTTCTACTGTCATTGTGTAATTATTGTCGAGCCCTAAACAACAAGCGTGGCATTATTTTGTAAAACATCGAAAGATTTTTGGTTCGCAATTCATTGTGTTTTATTTTTCTTCCGCGTAATAATAATACTATGTTAGTGAAGTTATTGTCGTTAATAAATGTCTATATTTATGTTTCCTGTCAGCAGTGTAGATTTATTATTTTTTTGCATCCGAAACGTATTTATCTTACTATATTTTATTGAACTACTGTTGAGAACTAACTAGATTTTTTCTAATGAAGTGTAACAACCACATTTTTATATGTTTATTATTTGTTATTTTGTTATTATTTTTCATTTTACTCCGTTGTTTACCAAATGTAGCCCATTATAACCGTAACAAACGTGAAAGTGAGTTCATTGTCATACGAGATTGGTTATAGCTGCACTATTATACTAAGAATAAAGATGTCGACGGAGGAGAGTATTAATTTGTTGAAATAGTAAAACTTTTGTACAACGATTAAACTTAGACACACATTTTATTTCTTCTCCAAAACGTAAAATGCGCGGTAAAAATTTGGGCAAATGCTTGTTTATATTACAATATGTGCCAGGGTCACAGTTAAAGCAGATAAAATAAATTAGATGTCTGCTTTGAACAAAGTATTGAAACGCGTCACATAGATGATAATTACGACTAATTAGGTCGGGAGGTCGCGTCTGGTCTCTGAAGTCGTTGCGATAACCCTCCGCACGCGTTTGCGGCGTCACATCTTAAAAACACAAACACACGCGTAAATATAGATTGATAAATAAAAAAACACGACTGATATACCTACTCACACATACATATTTGTAGAATCTACCCGGCTTCGACCAGGTCAGTATTCAACAAACCTATTAAACCTACCTACAACATATTTAATTTAAACCTATTTATATTATTTAAGGTCAGTATTCAACAAATCTATTTTAGGTAGTTAACAAACCTATTTTTACTGTGAAGCAATTGCGAGTTGTGTTTCAGTCTGTCGGGTGTGGGTGCCGGTACGCTTTGGATAAATGAGGTAACCAACTTAGTCCTCAGGAGTAGCAACGCAATTGTGACCGACCCCGAACTGGAAAATTGTCTAATTTGTGTTTGGTTACATTCATCCTGGGTTAAGAACTGCATGCCCGTTGAAGACTGTATAACCAATAACGCAGGAAATTTCAGCATAAATGTGCCATGGAATTATTCATCTAGCCATCTATAATTGATTAGAGATTAGAGAGGGAAGATAATAGTACCGTCAAATCCCTAATAATTGCATCGGATGTATAACTGATAGAAATTTACGTTGCTGTATTTTATGTTTGTCGAGCTATGTATCAAATTATGATGCTCATATCACAATTACCATTATTTGTCATAATTCGTTCCATCCACATCAAATAAATAATATAGTCTACGGCCCAGTTTACGTGATCATTCCTACTACGGCTATGCAAGGTTTGGTAAATTTCCTAACATTGCACTGACCTTGTGATTATTCAATATGTACCATTTTGGATCTACAAAGTCAACACAACGCATGGCTGACCCGTTGGGCATAAACAAAAATCGCAATACCGTCTGCCTGTTTTCCAATTTAGTGAGCCATTAAAAATAGCCAGACGCAATAAAATTAGTCCGACGTGGGCCAGAGCGTCAGTTTAGTACACGCTCAAAAAGTAAAAAGCATTTTTTTCCAGCTATTTTGACGTACAGCAATCGGATTTTGCCAGCCAAATTTCATTAGTTTTATATTTCTGTCGTTAGAGTTTTATACTTTTTTTGTACGTCAGGGAAGCAGTTGTGGATTATTTCCGACAAATTGAATTTAGATTTTCTCTTAGTGTACTTTTACCATACATTTCCTGTATCTTACATTATAAGTTGGATTACTGATAAAATAAACATTATGCAAAAAAAAAAAACATTGAATTGTTTTCCTACAAACGCTTTAACGACTTAGTGACTCCGGCGGTGCTTATGAGTCGGTAGCGACGTCGCCTCTTAACATCAGATCGTTCGTCCGCTTGTTAGCCTTCATGAAATTCCAGCTTAACCGCATTAAATCTAGAATATTTAATACAAACTTTGCGGGTGTCAGGAACAGTCTGTAGATTAACAACGTTATGAAAGCTTACACAAGCGGTCGCTTCATAGTTATTATGCTCTAAACCAATGTACTTGTTCGTGGTTATACCCACGAATTTAGCGAAACAGTTACGAAACTCAGTACTTCCATCCGATACTTGGGTTTCTATGTTTAATTTTTATTGATATATTGAAAATAAATTAGAGAAGAAGCACACTTTTCTGGTTGGATTGTGAAATTTTTGAAGCGAAAATCAAAATATCAAATCAACAAGTGATTCAATTGAAAGTAATGCTATCGGAGAACTTTAAATAAACAATTATTTACTCAAAACTTTATCATACGACATTACGTTGTTTTTTATTTTGAACACTTTTGTTACATTACTGACTGATTCACTGAATCAGCTTTAGGAAAAAGGTAATATCTTTAAAAATATAAATTTATCTTTAAAGAAACTGCTTTAAAGTTTGAATGTCCTAAGTGTAGATTTGTAGATGTTAAATCACAGCGCGTTTTCTGCTCAACACCTACCACTAAAAAGCACGGTCATAAATGGTTTACAGATTCTGCTTGTTAACGCTTGAAATCTGTTTAATTATATTAATAAGCTGTTTACCAAAACGTTAAATAAACTTTTGATTGGTTGTTATTTACGTTAGCGCCAAAGTATCAGCTGTTCTGTTTGGACTTATGTTACTTTACAAGTTTGTATTTAGTTCCTCGTATGCGTAATGTTCATGAGCCAAATGTTATTTCTTTGTGTAATTTATGCTTCAAGTAAAGGTCAAAAATATTATACCTATGAAAATTATATCATACCAGCGTAGTGCCCCGCGGTTTCACCTACGTAGTTCCCATGGGAATTTCTATTAGTGAAATAATTTTTAAAATCGGTTTAGTCGTTTAAGCGTGAAAGCGTTACAAACAAAGTCACGTTCGCATTTATAATATTAGTGAGGAGTTAGTATAATAAGGTCAAATGAAATAGAACTAATTAAGAAAAATACTTTATAAGTTTTCCTGAATAAAATTCCTTGTTGTGTATTGAAATTTACACGTACAACACTTAAATGGTTATGCAATTGTATATAAAATAAATTATTTCTTAATAAAATAGCGCCACTGTTTTATCGTCGGCCCAGTATTTCTGAACAAACAGTTTAATTTATTTTCCCGACCGCAACGAAAGAGTAAAAATTCTCTCCAACGTTTGTTGTCCAAACATTTCTTCTCCGCAAAATGTGTGAAACAGTGTAGTAAATTTTAGCAGCACGTGCGCTCTCCGATTTATCTGGGAATACCTAAACCATTCCGCACTTGACTTTCTATTTCCACTAGATTTCAGCCAGACATCCTAAGGGATCTTCGCTCGATAAATGAGGAAACTCGGCTTTGTCTTCTTTAAGTAGCTCGCTAAGTTGTTTCACGTTCACTGTAACTTTCTTTCATGATCACTTTTCAATTAAACCAAATTTATATGCTCTTGAAGACACAATTGCCTTTTTAATTCCATTCTACTTCCACGCTTAGCAATTCGACTTTGTCTTCTTAAGTATCTTACTACTTTGATATGTTATTTTTGATTGAAGTCGTAATCAATACGATACAGTCTTTATATTCATATAAATAAAAAATAATACATTTACTTTTTTTATGCTTTACTCTAAGTTTTTGCTCTACCTTAGGCAAAATTGTTTTTGGCGTTCCATTTCTTTGAAACACTGCGACTTGAAATTCTGAGGGATGCTCGATATAATTATGACGGAACTCGCATTTCCTCGGCTTTGTCCCCGCTAAATGGCGCATCAACTGATTGTTTTGCTAACTCATCTTTTCATCAGGTTTCATAGAATCTTTTATCGTGACCATTTGCTTTATTTTCACGACGTACGAAATTTTATAATGGTTTCCTATTGAAAAAAAATCATGTTTAATATTCTTTCGTTAGCTGTTAGTTTTTATTACATTTCAAAATTTATTATGAGTACGTAGCAATAAATGTATAATTTTGAAGGTAATATTTTTCTGAAGCTATTCAAATTATCACAAATATTGTATTATTTTTAAATAGGTCCTCATCAATCTTCATAATATAACTTGTTAATACGATAGGGGTATCGGAGTATAACGTATATAATATTTTATACGAAGTTAATACAGGATTAGCTGAGAAGATGTTACATGGTCTCGATATTAAATTGAAAGATGTACGGTGCGTACGGAAGAAAGGCGCTTGAAGAAAAATATTGCATTCCCTCTCGTGATATTTTACAGGGTCACGATTTCGTATGATACCCACATCTTGTGCTCATTTGTTCCGCTTTTATTGCTCCTCTCATATGGAGATTCCATGGCTTATCGTTGTCAGCTAGATAGAAATGGCCCATGGAACTGTGTAATCATGATTTTCGCAGTAATTTCTTGCTGTCAAAAATATAAATTTAACTTTTTGTCAAATTTATGCAAATATTATCAGAATTGTAAGAATTCATTGATATAAGAGTAGCAAACGGGCATGCAATTCACCTGGTGTTAAGTGATCTTTGCAGCCCATGACAACTGTAATCAACCATGAATTGGGCTATTGTCCATTTCGAGATCGGTCACAGCCGCGCTGCTACTCTAAAACTCTAAACACAACTCGCAAGAGTTGCTTTACAGCAGAAATAGGTGTGGTAATGGTACTGATCCGGTCGAATCTGGATAGGTTCTAACACCACTAAATGGAATAATATACTATAGAATACAACTTTTTTCATTTTTAATAACCATACGTATATTTTGTTAGTATAAAAGTGGCAAACAGACATCCAGTTCATCTGTCCATTTCTAAGTCGGTCACAGCTCTGTTGCTACTCCAAGTATAATTTCAAGAATGCTACTAGAAGTGATACCTGAGATTAATTTGAAAGCAATTGATAGATTAAAATATTGCGTACGCTACACACAGCACTGTGTGATCTTGCGGAAGTAGGTAATATATTCTTGAAAACTCATAAAGTTTTGTCGACTTTTGCGATGTAAGGCGCGCTTGCACAGACATTTCAGATATAAATAAAACACGGAAGCAAACAAGTTTTAGCATAAATTGAGAGTTTCGAAATAGAGCAAAGCTAACGCCAACTCTATGAAGGCACCTGCGTCCGAAGACTGCGAATTTAGATTAGTGCATCAGGAGTTCGCGACTGTTCTCGGAAGGCAGGTGATTTCGTAAGTTTTCAAGATTTCTCTCCCGGATTCGGATAAATGTTAATGAATGCCAGCCAACCTAATAAGATTACCGCTCCCGTGAAATTGGAGTGGGACTTCTTTAATTTTCAGTCGACGCGAAAATTAGGTGAACTCGAGCATGACATCCGACTCCGATGAATAACTCATATCCGAACGCTATCAATGCACAATTGGTGATTCGTGCATCGGAAATGAGAGCATCGGGGAATTTTAAAATGCATAGGTAGAGGCTTTATACGTGCAAATTATTCCCCAAATTGTGTTCGCTCTATATGCAAACTAAAGGCCTCACAATATCAGACGAATTTCTCTCAACTATTTTGAAGGTAGTAATTTTTACGCATCTTTTATAGCAACAGCAATTTTTCCAGTCAATCACTTCTCTGTATACATTTATGTTTTTATATTTGCCAGTCGCATACATAGAGGCTCCAATCAGTTTGAACGATTCAGGTTATGAATTTCGCAGTAGGCATTCTGTCCAATTTTCGGCCCTATCCTCTCTCCGTACAGCTTTAATATGGCGCTGTTAGAGGATGACTATGTAATTTCACAAATGTATACATGCCTTTATTGCAGGAACTGTTGACACTTTTTTCAAAAAGTTCGTTTCGTGATTGCGATACGTTTCAAGTCCACGTTCGACCGGGTCAGTACCACCACCACATTTATTTCTAATGTGAAGCAACTCTCGCAAGTTGGGTTTCAGTTTAAAGAGTATGGATACGGGCATGCTTTGGACAAATCGGGCGATCAGCTTAGTCCTTCTTGTAATGGGTTGCAATGATCACTTAGCACTAGATGAACTGCATGCCTGTTTGTTACTCTTACAACAATAAAAATATTTAATAATGAATTAATACATCAGTACACAACTTACTACAGTTACTTACTACTGTATTACATATAAGCTATTTATAACACGCTGTACACGTTAGAATAGGATGTAATCTTTGAAAGGAAAGGAGTACATAATTCATAGTATGTATCGTGGGTCGTTATTACCGGCTCAAGAGACCCCTCATTTGGGGATGAAGACGTCAATCTCAGGTTCAACGTGAAACGGTCGAGAGGCAGTCGGTTGTATCGTAGGCGGTGAGGCCGATAGAATGCTCCGCCGCAAATTGAGAGGCGAGCGGCTCAGTGCAAATTGAAAGCGTTTCCCAATCGCTACAGACCTTTGTGTTTGTTACCAGGGCTAGAGCCCCGAGAATCAATCAGGGTAATGGGGGTTTGTCCGAATCTGCTTGGATTAGTCGCGGCAAACTGCTCCCACGGCCGCTGACTTTTCAATCACTGCTCAAGAGAACAACCCTTTGTTGTGGATTGAATGGCTTTCATCAATCGACTTGGAATTGTCTACCCGCTTTATGATTACGCCGTTCCTTTATTGGCTTTTAAAGTCTTCGAAGTTTTAAACTTTATCCGATGAACGGAAAATTGCTCGCTTTTCTAGCTAACTTTCGGTGGCGTCCCTTCCCATGGCTAAATTAAACTCGCCGAACAGTATCTGTTAGGCAACGTCGAAAAATTGAGAAACTTTTGTTTAAAATTTTTTTTACTGATATAAGAGTAGCAAACGGTCATGAAGTTCACCTGGTGTTAAGTAATCAATGCAACCCATGACAGCTGCAACCAACATCGAATTGGACTATTGTCCATTTCGAGATCGGTAACAGCTGCGTTACTACTCTTGAGGACTAAGTTGGTCGCCTCATTTATCCAAATCGTGACGGCAATCACACCCTTCAAACTGATATACAACTCGCAAAAGTTGCTTGGCAGCAGAAATAGCAGAAATATTAAACTTACATTGAATATTAAAAAAAACAAAATACTCGTATTTAGAATCTAAATAGACTAAATGATGATCGAATCATTAACATTATCTTTGTTTGGCGTATTGCAATAAATTTATGTAGTTTTGGACCCTCGGAACTTGGTCCCAATCTCCGGATTAAATATTGCTCAGATATATCCCTTAAGAGGGGTAAATGGAATTCGTAAGTTTGAATAGGAAAAAAATAAATTAAACTACGCGCACGAAGTCCTGGAATACAACTAATTATAAATACTCGTATTTGAATACAACAAAACATACTTGTATTGTTTGGTATAACAAAGTCATTAATACAAAAAATCTGAAGAGTTACTTAGTTTATGGTTAAATAATTACATATGGTAGCGTTTAAAAATTGTGTGTAATAAAAGTTTATAAAATTTTTAATCTTGTAGAAAACACTATGAATATTAATATCTACTCTTATATTCCATATAGTTAATTGCGGGCACACTAAGTGTAATGCAAACAGCCAACATGTATAGATCCCTAGAGTATGCGGCGAGCCACAATAGCACAAAGCTTTGAAAGCTGCTAGTAATGTAGACACAATCAATAATCATTTTTATCCAAAATACATTTACATCACGATATATTCAATTAATTGAATTCTTTACTTGTATCATGCGAATAAATTAATTTACATTATTCTTCAAAATTTTATATCCTAACTTTAAAATAGTTAAACACTAAAGAAACGATCAAATAATTTTGTATTCTTAAAATATATAGGTCTAAGGTATTTTATAACATACGAAATTGTCGTTACTAGTATGTTTCGCATATAAAATGTTGCGGTAAAATTAGGGAAGTTTGCACAGTTAATAAATTGGAAGCTTCAACGAGTAAGTTAATAATTTTAAAGCGGGCTCTAGCGTTGTTTGGTAGAGCAGCTCTACCAGAACTCTGCTGTACCGTTTACGATTTCGACCACGCTACGGAGGTGAAGCTGAAGTTTAGTTTTGCGTTAGTGTGCATTGGCCTTTACTATGCTATTAACGTATCGAATATCTGCCACTCTCTGGTCCTCATACCGATAAAAACGTAAAACCCATCACATATTGCCTTCACTGGTTACGAGGTTGGTAGTACCAGCACTAATAAGTTAGAAGTATCTTTGGTATAAATCTAATTGTTTTGCGTTTTTACTATAGCTGTCTTTTCATTATGATTTTTTATTTCACAGTCGACTTTATTAGCTTATTTAAATATACCTTCGGTATTCAATTGTTTTTTTCAGCATTCATGTTTAAGAAAAATCATTTGAATAACGATATGTCAAGAATCTATTGCTATTATTATTGCATACGAATGTCACGACAATATTTTTGAATCCGATGTTAATTTGAATTCAATTTGTGAAACACTTTCTGCATTGTGGCAATTAACATTGTTTATGTTCACAACTAGGTTAACTAAAACAGCGAGGGCGTAGATAAACATATTATAGTCGTAACTAAGCAGCCGCATAAACAGACCGTTCCCTTTGTAACAAAGTCGAAACCGTGGAAGGTTTGAGAGGGCGGACTGACACATTAAATGGTTATGAAAGA
>DWHE01000506.1:0-10172 GCA_018247495.1 Satarupa nymphalis | reverse complement strand
TACCATTGTTACACAATACTGCTCCTCTTGATACCAATTTACATACTATCTTACTGGCAACTTTAGGATTCTTTTCTAATTCACTAATTCTTTCCATTACACGATCTGTAAAATTATACGTACTTTCATACATATCTTCACCTTGAGAAAATCGTTTAGGAAAATTAAACCTTACTCCAGAGTATATAGCTTTGCTTACAACTTTTTCTAGTAGATCCATATTTTGAGCTTTAGATACTTCACTAAAAAATTCGTTCAGCATTATCTTCTGCCTTGGTATTAAATTACTCCATAAGGTCCTAAACAAACACTCTTTCCTGTCATAATCTAACTCTTTTTGGTCAGCTACTCCTGCTTTCAAAAGTAAGTTTTCTACTTCGGTACCAATTCCAGAATCAAAAAGAATACTTCTTGCACGTCGAAGCACTTTTGACTTTCCTTCTTTACCCCGAATATTTAAAACCACTTTTAGATCTTGATTATTCTTGTGTTTCTCCAAAAAGTCTTTTAGATTTTTAGTAAAGTTACCAATGTAATCCAAATAATTTACAGACGATCTTTCACGTTGATATAATACTTCGTGAATTATATCATGTAATTCTTTGTATAATATCTTCTGACTGTCAGTGAAAAAGCACTTTTCAATATGGTAGTGATGATTATCAATTGCAACTTCTAGTGGGGTCTTCCCTTGTCCATCACGTAAATCGGGTTTAGCGTTGTTCTCTAGAAGCAAATCTACACTTTTACTATCACCAATGTCAGCAGCATAATGCAAAGGTGTTTTCCCTTCATTGTCCCTTATATTAGTATCAACTCCTGCTCTTAGGAGATGAGTTATACTACAAGATCCTGTAGCATAATGTAAAGGTGTCTTACCTCCATCACTCTTTCTATTAGGATCAGCTCCTGCTTTTAAGAGTAAACCCATGGCACAACCATATATGCTACTTACCCAATCCACACTCGATAGTAAATGTAATATTGTCAATCCAGATTCTCCTATTTTTAGGTTAAGAACATATTTTAGATCTGGATGTTTCTCATTTTTTTTTAAAAACTCCGTAAGTCTTGGAATATAACCATTTTTTTCATCAAAAGAAGGTGGATAGACGGTAAGAATGCTTAATAATCCCTTATTTAACTCCTCTTGACTTTCTGTTAAATCAGATGTTTCAACAAACCGTTCATACATTAAATTATCAAGTGAATACTTAAATTCAACAGCACCCACTAAAGAGCGATCATGAAAGAATAAAGGACGATTATAAGCTGAATTTAAATATTCTTTAACCAACTCATACTCATGATCGAATTGCTCTTTCTCTAGCATTTTTGGTAGCCCCTCCAATGTTTCGTTTATCTCTGGATTTGTTTTTCTGTTAAGATTTTGCTCATTGTCTTTAGCTACCATATCCACTCCAATCTATAAACACATGCTATAGTATATAGTACAAACAAATCTAATCAAGCATAATTTTTTTACTAAGATACTCTAAACACTATTTTGAGAAACTACACGTTCAGGATCCTTTAAGACTTGATCGGTTTCAACATTACTAAGTGCCGTATTTGCCTTATATGAACAGTAACACCCTACTGCAAGAAAAGTTAATGCGGCTACAGAAAGTATAATACACACTGCTGAATGAAACATTGTTAAACTTGCACCAACAGCAAATGCTCCAGATAATACAAAAGAAATAGAAGCATAGGTTATTTGCTTTCTACCCTGAGCGCTTGCTGCTGAGAGTTTTTTGCTTCCATTATCTGGATTTGGACCTTTCAAGCTTTGTTGCATTCCATTTAAATTCTCTTCTAATTGCTTTGCATCATCGAGCTTTTTCTGCAAGTCTACAAGCTGAGCTTTTGTTGCGTTAAGTTCATCTCTAAGTTGACTTTTTTCATTAATAAATTGAGTTACCTGATCATTTAATTTACTAACTTCTCCTTCCTTCTCTTTAAGCTGAGCCTTTGTTCTATTGGATTCTTCTCTAAGTTCATTTACTTCACTATTTAGCTTCTCCTTTAATTGACTATTTTCTTCCACCTGGCTAGCTTTTTCTTTTAGTTCAGCGTTTGCTTGCTTAAGCTTTTCTACTTGACTAGTTAGACCATTTTTTTCCTTAAGAAGCACAGCTACTTCCTTAGTTTTACCTTCTAGCTCTTTCTCTTTATTTGCAAACTCTTGCTTCTTTACTTTGAGTTCAATCTGTATCTGCTCCAGCGCTTCATTATTCCTTGCAAGTTTAGCTTCTGTTTCCTTAAGTTTCTCTACTTGTACTTGGCTAATTAGATCACCATTTCCTTGTTTAAGTTGAGCTTTTGTTTCATCAAATTCCTTTTTAAGTTTCTCTGCCAAAAGATTAAATATGTCCTTTGCTCTGTTGTTTGATACTTTCAACTTTTTGATTGCCAAGCTCAAGTATGAAAAATCAAAATAATCTTCATGATTAAGTAAAAGATTAATGGCTTCCAATTTGCTCTTTTCAATAGCAAGGGCTAAAGGCGTACAATTTTCAGAATCTTGAGCGTTAATAAAGCGTTCTTGTTCGAGAAGAAGCTTAAGTGTTTTAGAATTATCACTTAAAATAGCGTAATGTAAAGGTGTACGCCTCTTTCCTATTTCTACCTCTTCCTCAAAGAATTTTATCACTTCTTCTTTGTTTTCTGATTCTGATGATCTTGCCAAATCTAAAACAGTTTTACCCTTACATTCAAGATCAAAGTCAGCGCCTTCCTTCACAAGAAACTTTATCATCTCCAAATTGCCATTACAAACTGCAAAGTGTAAAGGTGTCATACCACCACTATCTTTGGCATCAATGTTAGCACCTTTACCAAGAAGAAACTCTATACCTTCTCGAAAGGGTGCCGTATCATCGTTGCCTGCGCTACTACTAGAAAAATTCAACCAGTTAGGCAACACAGAAAACCACCCATTATTAGTATCTTTTTGAGCTACTTGACCTACATTGCGAGCTATAAAGTGTAAAGGTGTCATATCATTAATATCTTTAACATTAACACTAATTCCATTATTCAAAAAGTCTTGAGCTGTTTCTCTACTATAGCAAGCAGCAAGATACAAAAGACTAGCACCACTAAGTCCAGCTTTTCTGGATGAAACTAGTATTGCTTTGATACACTCTTTATTTTGAACAGACGTCGCTGCATCAAGTATATTACGTATCGTATCAACAATATTGTTATCTTTTAATGTTTTCAAGTATTGAGTAATATGGCTAGTAAAAAGCTGGTTAAATTCCTTTCTTAATGCTATAGTTGAAAAGAATTTATGGCTTACAACTTTTATTCGGTTATCTTTCTCTTTCAATTTATCGGATAAAATGTCAATGTATTTTTGCCCGCCTACAAGCAGTAATAGAGATTTTAGTTCTAAATCTTCTTGATTAAGCAATACATCCTGATACTTTTCTGCGAGCTTGTTATTGGCTGCAATTGCTAGAAGTATTAATTCTCTTTCTAAAAAATTGCAATCACCACCTTCTGTGCCAAGATTATACTTTGACAATATGTTGTCATATATATACTTACGATCAGTCCTTTCGTGCAAATCCAAATTAAGGTATTCTGAACAAAAGGCTTTAAAATTATCACTATTCAGACTAGTTATAAACACATAATATCGATTATCCCTTATAACTTCATTTAATTTTTGATAATCATCACCATTGACTGCTTTGCTTAAAGTGTTTCTCAACTCATTAAGGGTTGTCGTGTAAGAAATATCGAATTCTTCATCAAATTCTTCTGAAGCTTCATCATTATTTTCATCTCTCGCCCTTGGTGTTTGACTATACCCATCACGGGTACAAGATTCTCTCTTTCTGTCATAGCGCTCTCTTTTTTTTGAGTCGGATAATGTACCATATGCAAAAGAAATTTTCTTAAAGGGCAAGAGTTTTTTTTCAAGCTGAACTAGCTGCTCTTCTTCTAACGATGAGAGTGATTCCCCATCTTTTTTTCTTTCCGATAGTTTTCTGTGTTTATCCCGTTCACCAGGTGAAAGAAATCTATCCGGATGATACTCCTTAGACAACCTGTGGTATTCCTGTCTTATCTTATGTTGAGTGGCATCGGGTTTCACTCCTAATACCTCATAGTGGTCACTATCCATCATTCCCCCTAACAACACTGGCCTTCTACTTTTTAAAGTATCTATAATATTACCGTATTAATGGTACGAATTAACCTAGCTTTTGTCAACATGCATAATAAACCTCTAAATTAGAAACATTAATTTATTTTAGAATTATTCAACAAGGAAACATATCAAAAGCTCTGTCAACTTACATTAAAAGTCCGTTCTAATGCAACAAAATATTACACTCTCTAGCATCAACGAAAATTTATTTGTTTACTTTATTCCAAAAATAGAAAAATAGTACGTACCTTCGCGAGAACAATTTAAATAAAAGCTGCGTTGTGAAAATAGAAGCTTAAAATTCTTGCACCGAAGCTAGGTAAGTTAGTTCATATGTGAATTTAGCTGAAGTAGTCTAATATAGCGGATTTTGTGGTATAGTAAAATTATTATAAAGAAAAGTTCGCACGGATCTAGCGGTAGACCAACACATCCCAAAACAAACTCTTCTCACGGCCCTTGGTTTTTAATGCTGGAAATGGTTATATCACTTAATTTCTTAGCAAAATACAATACTAAATTAATAGCAATTCATTTGAGAGTAAAAACTAAGGCGAATTTATAATATGTCCTATTTGTCTTTTCAGTAACGAAGGTTGGTATAATTTTTTTCTTTAATAAATAGAAAATCATGATATATTAAGCATTTTAGTGAGGCAAATAATGAATTACACTTTAACGCCATCGCTTGAGCATATAACTCTAGTTAAGATAGCTATCACATTCTGGAACCAGGACGACATTAGGGCCTTGACGGCAAGGTTCTATTTTCGATCGTTAATTCTCAGTGAAAGACGGAAAGAGTGGCAAGTAGTAGAAGATAAGGTAATAGAAAAAATACCAGAGCTCCTGTTACCAGAACCCCTAAAAAAGAAAGTATTGAACTTTATCAAACCAATAGGCCTGGAGATATTAAAGTGGAGGGAGTATCATGATCAAAACTCCTATCTTGGTATAGATCTGCCAAATGAGCTTTGTTGGACACCACAAGGGACAGTAGATAAAAAGGAAACAGCAGTGGTGTTAATTAAAGATGAGAATTTAGATATTACCAGACGCTATAGACTGGCATGTATTTACTGTTTAGAGGATGATATTCGGGAACTATGGAGCAAGATGCCTGAAAATCGCAGAAAGTCTTTTTATAGCGAAGAAGATCCAAGAAAAGTTAGGCAGCAGGAATTAGTGGTTCTTTGGACATATTATACAAAAGGAGAAGTGAATAAGCTGGATAATATGATTGAAAGAAGATGGCAAAGTAAGTGTTCTCCTTATCAATATGCATTTGAATATGCAGCAGTTGGTGGTAATAAAGCGGCAACTGAGTATTTTTTGCAAAAACTAACTTCCAAGGAAAAAGAAGAGTCGTTAGTAAGATCTGCAGGATATGTAGCAGATAGACGTTGTGACTCTGCTCGCAATCGTACTGACCTTCCTAAAGAACACTATGCTGATGTTTTATGTTTTTTACTCTCACAAATGAATGAAGAGCAACAAACAGAAGTATTTAAAAGCTACCCTTATGAAGTGTTAAAATGCTTGTTAGATTGGCCTTGGCAAAGTTTCTTTATGAAAACGGTGAGTCGTATGTGGGATTTTCTTTCTGGAAAGGATTGTAATTATTTTTTGAGGGAAATGGTCGATAAAGTGATAGAGGGCCACAAAGATTATGACTATCAAAAGCTTTTTGGGAAATTTTGGCAGCAAAGCCCAGATGCTCATAAAAGGTATGTTATAGATGAATGTTCTAGTGGGTCTCTATTGTCAAAGTTACTTAAGATTGAAGATAAAGAGAATGTTAAGCTAATTTTAAAAGATGCAACTCTTATTGAAAAAGAAAAAATCATTTTTTACCGTGAAGGTAAGGATATCTGTGAGAGTTTAATTTATAACAATAAATGGGATTTACTAAAATTCTTTATTCAGGAGTGTATATTGTCCAAAGAAGTAATAATTAAGTTTAAAGAAAAGTTCAAGGAACGTATCATATGCCGTCGCTCGGAAGAAAAGTTAGAGAAAGAAAAGGATATGTGGAATAAGGCTTTTCAGTTGCTGGATGACCTTATTCACAAAGGTAACAAAAAGAGAAGTATGGAAGAAAGTGATAGTAGTCCAGCTAAAAGGCTTCATAGTATAGAATTTAAAGAAGTAGCACATAGTATGAAAAAATAGGTGGAAAAGTGCCAAAAGCAACAGCTAAAACAAAACACATTAAACATAAGCCTGAATTAATAGAATTGTTACTTACAGAACCAATTAACTTAGGTAACGATAAAGGTAATCCAATTCTTGCGGTGGATAAAGAAAAGCCCGTAGGGTTTGCTGAAAAGTTTAGTTTATTTCTTAGTGAGACTCCAGATATTGGCTCGACGTCTGATCCAGAGTTTTTTATTCATGGTATTTTAGGTTCAGTTTTAATACTTCCTGAAAGTGGGCTAGTAGAAAAGCTTGGTATCGATAAGGTATATGTTAAGCATACTGAGGTTGGTGTACAAGATAGTAGAAAAAAAGGTAAAGCTAATGTTGTAAAGCTATGTTTTTCTCTTAAAAAAGATGGAAAGAAGCAAGTAGCCCTTAGAGTTTTTACGAATGATGGAATTACAGGTGGTAGAAATCCAGAAGATAAGTATCGTTATAGTGACGATGAACTTAAGGAAATAGCGGGAAAATTGGGTATTTCTGATATAGATAACGTAGATGAACATGTGTTCCGTATTTGTACTGAAGGAGAACCAGGCAATAAATCATTCAGACTACATAAATGGCAGATAGGTAGAGTAAAAGAAAAATTTAAGATAGCAGCATCTTCTCAATCTCAGGTTAATAACGAATTTAAAGAGATTAGTGTAGCTCAGTCTATAAACTTAGAAGATTCATTTAAAGAGCTTTCTAATGGAGATATAAAGGAAGTAATAGGTAGTACGGAAAAAATTTTCAAAGAATTTGCTAGCGTATATCGAGATAATCAAGAAAAATTTTCGCTAAGCAATTCAGAAGCAGCGTATCATGGGTTTCACTATGGAGCTTTAGCATTAAACTTTAAATATCGCTATGATCTTAACTGTTACGCTGAACGTACCGCAGGTAATGGACGTGCAGATCTGATATTTATGTCACGTACGAGAAAAGGTACAAATGACAGGATGAACCCAAAACCTATTCCAGTAGTTGTTGAGTTTAAAGGAGAAGGTCATACTGCTGATGAAGCCATAGCACAGATCAAGAACAAAGGCTACCTATATAACCTAAGCGTTAGAACTAAAGCAGAAGAGGCGGTTATATTAGGGATGAGTTGTGCTGAAGTAAAGACAGAACAAGCTAAGATTTTTCAATCGCAAGGCTTCCTGCAGCGATTATTAGAAGAGATGAAAAGGTTCAATCAGAATCGTATAAGTGAAATTAAAAATGTTTTAAAGGGTGAATTGAAGAATTTATATCATTCAATTCAGAGCCATAATCGCCATTATTTGAGTAAATTAGTATTTGGGCAGGTTTTAGCTGTAGACGATGATGAATTAGATAAATATATTTTTACTTATACGAATCAAGATGAAAGTATAGGAAGAGAAGCTACCACACTTGTGCTATCAAACCAGGCCAAGAGTGAGGCAGTAATATTAAATATTATAGAACGTAGTGGTGAGCAGAGAGCACTTAGGGGGAAAAAGGAATCTGATAGTAAAAGGATTCCCCCAATTGATGGGCTGAGAATCAATTCTGCAGTTAAAATTGATGTAACAATAAACACGGGAGTACAGCATAAACCAGATGGATTTGAAGTAGAAGGGGGAGAAGATAAATCTTATTATCAGGGTATAAATATAGAAAAAGTCTCTGGTAGTTCTCAAGGTAAGTTTCAGGGTCAATTCGAAAAGATAGAGAATGTTAAGGTTGGTAATTTAGTTAAAGGTCTACGGAAAAGTATTGACATAGAAAGAACAAGTGGTGACAAAAAAAGAAGTGATAGGAAACTAGGAGAATCATTGTCTCCTTTAGCGGAAGTCTTGTTTCCTTTCAAGGGATTAATCAAAAAAGAAATAGACTTTCAAGCAATAATACAAGGCTTATTTATAAATGAAGAAACTGAAGATGGTAAAGAGATTAGAGTGTATATGGAATCTAATGCATCTCCACAAGGGAGGATAGACCTAGCGTTATCTTTTACACAACTATCAGAAAATGATGACTCTTTCATAGAAGATGATCCAATTATCATAGAGTTAAAACTTGCTAATAGTGATAACGATGCAAATAGTAAACTAAAGCAAGCAAAAGAACAGCTGAGTGAGAAATATAAAGTTCTCAGGTCCTTCACTGATAAAAAGACAGCTAAGCATGTAGCTATGGTTTTCAATATTAGAGCCAGAGACAAGAATAATGTAATCAAGGTAAGCGCGCAGGATGTTAAAGTTGACCATACTTCCAGTAGCTCTCCTGAAAAGAAAAGACCAGGATCTCCACTTGCTGGATGCCCCAAGAGAAGGAGAGTGAGAAATGTGGATGTATTATGCATAGACTCGAATGATGAAGAGAGCATTGAAGAGAAAGAGAGAAAAGAAGAGTTTATGAAAGAACTATTCAATACTGATAAGATGAGGGAAAGAGCAAAAAGCATTGAGTTTTATGATCAACTTTTTAAGGTATCTGATCAGATGTTCAAAGAAGGAACTATAGATCCAAGTATCAAAGAAGCTCTTATAGTAAAGCTCAAAAATATAGATCTAAATTCAATAGATCCAGAGATTAGAGATATTGTGAAGGAAATGAAGAACAATGTAGAAAATAAAGAAGAAATAGAAAATATCCTGAGAAGATATGGAGTAGCAGAAAAAATAGGAAAAGTAGCAGAAGGTGCAGGTTTTGCCTTTACAATGTTTTTAGTTGGTAAACATATAGCAAATGGAGATGTAGAAGGGCTAGGTTATGATGCATTAAATCTCTGGGTAATGCCAAAGATTGGCGAAAAAATCTCTGGAAAGATATTAGAGTTAGGAACAAAGCTTGATTCTCAGATGCTAAAGGGGTTTGCGCCAGTTATGGGACGTGCTATAGGTAATTTTGCAGCATTTTTAGGGTTAGCGGAGTCAATAAAGGCTCATCAGAGTGCAACAGATCCAGTAGATATAAAGATTGCTGACCTAAACATTGCAACTAATTCCATTTTTATAGCTGCAGATGTACCTGCGGTTGTTACTGAGACAATGTCAGCTATAGGTATGGAAGCTGGAATAATAGGAGAATTTGCTGGTCCAGTTGGTGCCGCTGTTTCAGTTGCTGTAATCATTATAGCACAGTTTGTAGAAGCAGGACTTGAAGTAGAAAAATTAACAGAACAAATGAATCTTACAGATCAGGAGAGACATGATCTTTATTGGGATTTCTTTCTTGGTAAAAAAGTACCAGATTATATAAAAGATGACATAGAAGCAGAAAGTATATATAAACAATATGTATCAAAGCTTATAAGCCAATATAAAAATAATTATGATGAAATAGTTATGTCATTGCCTTATATATTGGCTACAAAGGAGGAGCGTGGTGATGCGGAAATACGACTCTTCAGAGTTTACTGTCGTACTAACACAAAAATAGTTGATACTAAGTTTGGTTTTGGATTCAATACAAATGTTACACATCCATTTCATATCAGTGATATTAATTCTAGGGTGGTTCCTACAAACATTGAGAGTTATAGTGTCGTTTGCGGACCACGTGATAGTGATGTTAAAGTACAAGTTGATAATCCTTCATGTACTGACTGTGTTGTAAATGGAATTGGTTCAGGATGTGATAGTTTATATGATCATAGCAACGTATTATTGAATAGAACATTTGAAAAGTGGTTTTTACAAGAGTATCCTAGCGACTGTTATAATGCGGTTATATATAGAAATACAAATTCCCGTTGGTATGGGAGCATGTATCATATACCATACGCGTCAAGTTAAGGAAATAAAGGTATGAAAGAGATAGAATAATAAGGTATAAGTTCTCCCAGATATAC
>DWHE01000505.1:0-10174 GCA_018247495.1 Satarupa nymphalis | reverse complement strand
TCATATATTTATTTTGCTGGTGGTAGAACCTATTCAGGTTCGACCGGGTCAGTACCACCACCGCAGCTATTCCTGCTGTGAAGCAACTCTCGCGAGTTTCAGATTAAAGGGAGTGGTTGCCGGTACGCTTTGGATAAATGTGGCGACCAATTAGTCCTCAGGATTGGCAATGAAGCTGTGACCGATCTCGAAATGGATATTGGTCCAATTTGATGTTGGTTTAAATTTGTCATGGGCTGCAATGATCACTTAACACCAGGTGAATAGTATTTCCGCTTACTATTGTTATATCAATAAAAAAAAATATGTGCCAAATAAGCATAACTGGCTTCCTCGACTATTTTTGAGTAGCTTGCATACAAACACCCATTAGCAGGTCATTCTCATTTGCTAATCTTATCAGTAGGCGCCTTTGATGGAGGTGGCGCTGGTTGGTGCGTCTGCGTAACTGATAAACTATAGTATAATATAATATAGTAGTAATGATAATTTGTACTAAATTTGATTAGACGGAAATTTTTCGTTTAATTTTTATTTCTAGCGGTTTTTTTATTATGAATAAATAAATTCACTAACTCGTTTGGTCCTCTGGAAGAGTGGACTGGATGTCTCTAGTCAAACGTTATATTTACATTGATTCTGAAACAGACGATCCATTACGGTATCCTAGACTAATTTAAAAACGGTTAATCCCGCCAGGATTAACTGTCTGTATGTAGATACTCTGATAGATGCTTATCAAACGTGTACCCACATCGACACTCGGGAATAAAAACTTAGATGTCACATTAACGCGTGCTTAGACCGGAAATCGAACTTTGGACCTCGTTTCAGCTAGCAGCGTTAGCGTTAAAAGACATTCGGAGTCGAACCTATGAACGGTGTTCGTAACTTATTGTGGAAAAAATCGTAACACGTACAGCTACGGAACAACATAGTTTCTATTCAAAAGCGCCGGAAATTCTTAAATTAAATTGTACCTTCAACACATCGACTCTTAAATATCTAAGAAAACAAGTTCGAAAAATGAATTCGAGACGAGACTAAATTATCCGCAGATAACTAAACACGTGCCGTTATTTTTATTTCGTCTATTTATCGATTGTGAAGATCGGCAACTTTTTGAGTGACTATGCGTCGATCCCCCTTAATCCAAGGTATTATAGTCGGGGCAAACGCCGCGGCTTGAATGGCGTTGTAGGTTGTAAAAGTTGGCGAAAAAACGTGTGCCGTTGAACTCGCTACGGCGAATGCACCGCGGCCGTTACCCGAGGTCAGGGAGGTATCGCCGATGTATTGTGTCGTGAGCACGCTCGAAATATGCATAAAGTCACAGCTGACTGCTCCGAACGGGCAGCTGTCTAATAACCTGCCTTTTTAAATGCGGTGAATTGATCATGACGGTACCTTATTATTATTATGATTGTTACGTGACATTTGGGGTCCGTACGGTTTCTCATAGACACGATTAATACCGCTATCGGTCCTATGTACTGTCACTTAATGTAACACTCACCGACAAACAATGTAGAATGTAATTACGTAATTGAAATGGCAATACGATACGGCGGTATTGTAAGTAATTCCGTTTAAGACACGACAGATTTTTATGCGTTTATGTCGAGTGACATTTTTCTAAATTGTTTTCATCTGACACAAATCGTTATCGTATCTATATTCGTAGATAAATATGAACGTTCTGTTTTCCAGTTGAATCCAGTCCTCTCTAATAGCTCCATTAATTTCCTTGGTCTAGTCCAATGTTGCACCATAGGCATTCCGTTTAACTTTCGGCATCAGTGTGCGCTTTCGAATGATTTTTATTGGAGGTAACGTGAATATTGCATCAGGGATATTGAGTGGCGTAAATTGATTTAAGCTATCAACTTGGGGGGTGGTGGTTAGGGCGGTACTGCTGAGGACGACCGGCAGGCCCACCCCACGCATGCGCTGTTCCATCGACTTTTAAACTTAATAAATTTCCAATATTCTCTAGCGCTCGCAATTTTAAAACTAATGCAGTGCAACCCTAACACTAATACAATAATAGCCTAATGCAGGGCCCCCACTAAATGACTTTTGTCTGTCTGTCTGTTTGTTTCGGCTAATCTCTGAAATGGTTGGACCGATTTTGACAGGACTTTCACTGACTGATAGCTAATGTAACAAGGAGTAACTTAGGCTGCTTTTATTTTAGAAAAAAAAGGATCTCACGAAAAAAAATTAAAACCGAAGAAAAATTATTATTGCAAATAAAATCGATGAGACAAATGAGAGATGAGATAAATGAGTGGATGAGACAGAAGACTTATACGGAAAAACAACGTTTGCTGGGTCAGCTAGTTTGAATTAAATAAAGAACGCGTAGTGGATTTCCCATGCGCTGATCCAATCTGCCGCGAAGCTTTTAGGCCGACTAGACGAGTGTTTCGTTTTACACTTAGTTTATATGCGAGCAATTACGGGCCATGCACGAAATGCAACGCCCTCGTTCCGTCGTTATTTTAGTTTTAGTTTTCCATTTTATTAACACTTCCTGATATTAAATTCCAGGTTTGTAGTTCAAAATCAGTTCGTATTCCATTTATGAACTGGGATTTTATAACAGTAATATACCTATAGTTAATAGTATCAGGCGTTATTTAGCGGAATTCCATTGTTAGAATAAGATTTAACAACTTCTCTATAATCCGAGAGTACGGAGTGTGATGATAGTTGCTTGAAAAATATACCATCATATCTTATTGTAACAACTGACTTTTATAAAATAATACCTGATACTATTAGCCATATTAATATTTGTTATAATACATAACAAATTTATTCAAAAAGTTACTTAAACTTTGCTAAATAGCGGTTAATATTATTTAAAATTCATGATTATGGTAATACAAAAATATTTTTGACGTGATAACGTCTTATAAATCAATGAACACCGATTGCACGCACGAAAAAGTGTCACGTTCCGCCTGAGCCTGAGCGTGCAAGCGAGAGCGCGGAACAAGCGATAGAGAGGCACGATTGGCCCAAGCGTTGGTTTTTTTTGTGACACATTTATCTCTCTTCTCGCGTGATGTCAGAGCTAGCAGAATTTTCAATTAACTCCTTGTTTGTACTATACAAAATAATGATAATAATTCGATTCAATTCATAAAAGTATGCAATTTTTCATCAATGTTTTTATGACATTATCACGTAAGACTGTCGTCTAATTTGAGGTTGGTCACGGTTCCCATAAGTTGCAGTGATCACTTAACACCGGTAGAACTCGCTCGTTTGTTACTCTTACAGCAATAACAAAAAACAATATCATGTACAGAAATCCGTGCTCCTCAGAATGTACTCCAAATCCGTGCACAACACATAGATTAACATCTAACAAAATGAGTATTGTATCTAAATCCTTATTGTTATAACACTTACCACCAAGATGAGATTTAGTTCATTCAGAATAACTTTTCAACCTAGAGTGCTTACCGAAGACTCGATATATTTTCGCATTACGTAAATTTAGTCCCATCACTCCGTATCGACTTCAGTTTAAATGGCTCTCCATTTGTCAAAGACAAAATTCTAAAATTTTCAGTCCACTGTAGTGTATTTCAATAAGTTGACTCTCTGATTTAGCTTGAGAACATTTTTATTATCTAACAGTACTCGGAATAAAGTAGGCGTCTACTTCATTTTTATGTTTAAGTTAAATATAATTTCCATTACTCATTAGTTGTTTCTATGTTTTCATTTACTGTTTAGACAACTTTGTTTTGGAACGCGCTGTGAGAAAAACTGATGAATTTTGTCTCTTGACCGAAGCATCTTGGATTCGTCTGAAAGTAATGAATATTGCTTAAGTATTTAAAGATTTGTGTTAGTAATTCACGTGAATATGTTATTAAAACAACCCATTTCCGTAATGTTAACAATAATTTATTGATTGGTTACCATTTGTTACGCCAAAAGGGAGACATGATCTGTAAACGCTAACGAAAATTTAGATTTTACACTTTTAATAATACAACTTTAATAACTTTTATAACGTTAAAAGTTGTCGCGGTCAATTTAGTTTTCTACAATCAGAGTTATTTAAGGCAAGCACAAACAGTGAAAAATTTTAGGGAAATAACTAACTGGGACTGGGACTGGCTAGGAAATAAACATTAAGCAAAAATGTTACCCATTGTAAATAATAATAATGATCTTACTCATCAAAAGTTCAGTTTTGTCTATCAGTTGGTGCATCAGTGACCGCAAGCTTGGCAAAGGTACGCACGATGTGTTCGCAGGCGCGGCCGTGTGTGGGTGCTGTGGATCACGGACTCGGCTAAACACAAATCAACACCGATTCTCCATTTGTTAGACACGGGAATGTAATTATGGCCGGAACACTTTGCGGGGTGGGGGCTGCACTGCGGAGGCGCACGTCATTCAAGCTTTTAGTTCGGCGCTCGACAACGATCGTTACTTCGGATTCATAATGCTCGTTTCAGAGAACGTGGCCTCGTTGTTTTTCATTCTGGCCTGCATCTATACGAGTCTCGCTCCACCGCCTACGATATTTACGATAAGTACTTTTATGAATAGGTTGCTAAAATATATTAACTGATATACAGGTGAATCTTAATCGTATAAAGTTTTAAGAAGGTTACTTATTGTACTTTATACATTTTTTAAATTTCTAGATCCGATTTTGAGTCACAATGTTTAATCTGTGACACACTGAATTCTAAAGCTCCTCCTGTTTTTTTATTTTGATGATATGAATACAAATATATCAACTTACGGTGCTTTCTATTTAGTCCTCGTATACAACAACGCATCTGTCAAGTAGCCATTTAGAATTCGCTACAGTTTATGCGCTGCTGCAACATGCATCATTTTTCATTGAATTTTAAATTTTAATTAGTTTACCATAGAACAAAAATAATTTATTATACACATTTTTTAAAATTATCTATTTTATCTTTTTGTACGTAGTGTTATAAATATTCTTTTTTTACACCGATATAATTTTGACACAACCCATTATTTAGAACACATAATTTAAACAACTAATGGCATATGCCATCGCAAAATAACATTATACCAAGCTAATGAAACGGTTTTTTTATGTAAGGTAAAACGTTAATAGTGCAGCAAGTTAAATTAACAACTATGATTGTATAGCGTGCGAGCGAGGGCAGCAGAGCCGGACCGGTGCCGTGACACGAGTTAAACTAAATTAATAAACTTGCAGTAGTCTCGGGCTTTATTAAAAAACACTCATTAAAGCGGAGAAAAAGTAGGTAAAGTTGCCGGCGGGGACAGCGCCGCTAATTGCGCCGCCTTTATTGCTTAAATAAAGTTTTAGTGAGGGAACACAAGTTTTAATTAAAAATGTGAGAATAGTTTTTAATAAAGGACGGGCTCGGAGCGCGTATATTGCGAAACTTTAAGCGATACGCTTAGTACAGGAAGTCCGGCGATATTGCGTCTTGCGCCCGGGCCCGCCCGCCCAGGCCGCCCGCCTCGCCGAGACGGAGCGCTTTCATTGACGACACTGTTCGACATTGCTCTAAGGGTATTACTTTTACGATAGCGCAATTACTTTATCAACTGCAATGGTCTCAATGCGTTATTTATATTTGATTTGTAATTCTGCTTACAGCGTGTATAAATATTAGTGTTCTATTTGAGAATCCAAAACGTATAATGTATTTATGGTTACCTACTGGGCTATATTATTATATACGTCGATACAAAGTGACAAATGGTACAAGTAACGAGAGAAACTAATAATGCTCGTGATTTACGCCCACCCTTGTTATTACGACTCATGTGAAATGTAATTTCGGCATACTGCGTGTAGTGTACGCACACACGGAAGTGTGGTAGTGTGCAATACATTTAATAAAGGAGGGACGCGGAGTAAATCCTTCAATTTCGCCGGCACACAGCGGCGTATTCTCGTTAACCGTGGCAATAAGTTAAACGGGCGGACCGGTGGCCGCGCGGCCGCCGCGCCATCCGCTCCAGGAAATTAAAAAGGTCTTGAGTCACTATGTCGAACCACGGCTGTTTCTTCTCATATATAATAATATTTTCCATCAAATTTTTTATACGCAAAAGAACCAAATATCCTGTGTATTAAATCTAGAAACATATTAAACCAAGAAGCGAGGTAACCTTAGCTCTTTGTTGGAATGTATTATGAAATATGTAATTATTGTCTTTATTAGAATCGTTATGATCAATTAAGTAAATAATAACAATAAAAGGCACTTATTTCTTCGGCTCTCCTAGATCTCTAAGTGAAAAAACAGATTTATAAGCAAAATATTACAATAACACGAGTTAGCAGAATTCATAATAAATATTCCGGTAAAACTCTTTTCTGTTCGGCACGTATAGGAAAAGTCTAATGACATTACACGTAACAACTATTTATTAAACATGTGCCTAAGTTTTTAAGTTGCAGTTAATTAAAATCACCCCTATCGACTTCATACGATGGCACATCGTGTAATGCTGAGCACGAGTGTGCATGCTCTTTTGTTACACACTCTTATTGCACGGCTCGACTGCACCACCAATTAGATGTTCGATGAAAGTGTAATCAGACGCTGGTCGGATCCGGGACGTAATTAAACGGCGCAGGCGAAGAGTGATTTATTAATAGAAAAGCTCGAGCCGTAATGAAATACTGAGCGGACAATGGCGATGAGGGCCGGGCCGTGGAAATTAAATTCTCAGCAACGTATTACCCTTACCGAATACACACTCGCCATTTCTTTGCGGCTGACCAACTGACCGCCGGTTGCTTAATAATGCACCACTAACCCTATCTTGTGTGCCTTTAAACTTGCCAGCTATCAGTAACGACGTACGGAAAGAGTATAAATTTGTCGACGGGGGAATGTAAAAAAGATTGGTTTCTTACGAGAAGGGAACCGAAAGGGGTGGAATTGAATTTAGTCTGGAATTCACTACCGATAAAATGTAACAGATATTCACGTCTGTATCAATTTTTTACCTTCAGCAATTTAATAAGGCAGACCTTATACCTATTACATTTCCTACAACAGACTTTATAACAGAAACTCGATATAGGTAGACTTAAAATTTAATTATATTAGCGACATTGAAATTCATTTCTCGAATGAAAATGATCAAATCTGAAATTGAACAGTTTTGTAAGAGTATTTTGAAAATTAGTGAATTAAAATGTCCCGACTCCATTATTACATTAGTGTTGTTCCATTTTACCCCATTTCTGACGCCCGCCCTCGCGATTCGGCCCGTCCTCGGTGGCCGACGGGCCCGCCGGCCCGCACTCGCTCGCCACTCCTCGGCTCATTCCGTTGCGGGCCTTCGTCGGGTGTGCACTTACGATTTTGTCTCCTCGAGCCGCAAACTTTACACGAGATCATTTACTTAAAGCAATTCCGCCGCTTACTATAAAAATTTTACGTACAATTGCCGTGAAATTATCGTGCTTTGTAATCTTTTCGAAAACATTGCCTACAATCAGTTTTATTTGGAAGTGATTAAGGACTACAAATTTAGCTAATAGTGACTATTACAGTGAACAATTTTGAGTTTAGAGTGCTCCAAAAACACTAACTGGGAAATTACTGTGAGTTGTAGTACAAGTAAAAATTAACTGTTTACTCTGGCTTGTGACTCCTGATTTCATTCAGTTTCGACGAAGAGGATTTTACAAGGTATGTATTATCTTTACATCAAAATTTTCATTTTGTAACTTGTAAACTTCAAGGAGGTAATGTAAATATCATTTGAGGTAATATTTTATTTTGCCTTTTTTATCCACCGCGGTTATGAAGAGATTTTATCTTAATGAACAGTAATTGAAACCTGCGTAATCATCTAGGTAAATGAAATTGATAAAAGTATGGTTACGTGATACATCATAATATGAGTCACATCAAGAAAATATAAATTTTTTAGACAACATAAAAAGTAGCATGGTCTTGTAGTAAGTTTTAGTTTTTATACCCATTATATAAAAAAAAAATTAGAATATTTACGAACACACAAGATCATATTACTGTTACCTTAACAATGCAAGTTATTTTTTTATATTCGTGATCGTTATTTCATTGACAGCCCTACAAAAATCTCATATAAACAAACAATGCCGGGTGTTCCAAGGCGTGTAGAAATAAATAATTAAATAAACGATAACCATTGAATATTATTTACTATAATCGTGACAAAAAAAAACCTTGATGAATGAAATAAATTACAGAATTTTTTTTTTCAAGAAAATAAATTACTTCGCATTTATATTACATGCAATCGAAAAAACGATCATAAACAATGTAGACTATAATACTGGCTAGGTGGATTAAAATTCGACATACGTACACAAAATATATTCTCTTTTAGGCTTTTAGCCACCGCTACTCTAACCGTTGCATCGCTAATCTATTGGTTAACTGCACTGTCTGCGGCGTGGCGGGAAAATAATTGATGCGCATTGTTGATCGAACCATGCACTCCAAACCGAGCTTAAGCACTAGGTCACTACTTACCGTAGAATGAATACAAATGGAAAATTGAATGGTGTGCATTAACGTGATATAATTATAAATCATGTCTTGTTATTTTCCGATCTCATAGTCAGAAACGAGTTTACAAAATGTTACGACAATCTGTCTTAAATGATGCAATCTCTATGAAGTTTAAGTCGTTATGTTGGTAACTGTCGTACAATCTTTTTAGCGATGATTAAAATAATTTTACTTTTACTTACTTCCACACTTACAAATTAATTAAAATAATGTATGTATATCTCTACTTCTAGTATGTTTGGATATCGAGTTTTGATACCGAAATACATGAGAAACATCAAAAGGCTTTCGACGGCTGGTTATAATGATATTGCAAATAATAATTTTTGTGTAGACTTAAAAATGTTAGTACATAACTTTTTCAAAAGTTTGCTTTTGGACATCAATGCTATGCGGGAAATAATTAGTGGGGTTTCGTATGTAACACACAAACGAAGCATCGTCGCAGGCTTGCAGCCTGTTGTTTTGATTAATCACTATTCAGTTATTATTGCACATTTATTAATTTGAAGTCTTCATTCGCCATACTATTTAACATTTGGGACATTCTAAAATACTTAGAAAACGAATCCAGTAAACAAGAACATCGATTATTAGTTGTCGACGTATTCAGCAGCTGATTAATAAATTATATGTGACGTAAATACATATTTTTCGTTGTTATTCGGATCGAATTTGATCCATAATAATAAAATAGTATTAAGACTTGGTAAAATATAAGGATTAAACAAAACTTTATACGTAAATAGTATTGAACAAATAAAATTGGCAAAATTATCATCACAGTTGCGTTATTATATCAGTTTGTGTGCTTATTATCTGTTATTACATTAGTCAAGAATTAAAAGTTCGTAGAATTTCGCAATAAACTAGAACTCAAGAAAAACCATTAAAGTGATAAAGATTACATCACTGGGGACAACGTAAATAAATTTAATTAATTAATTGTATAGTCATGTTTAGTCTAGATAAGTAATAATTATTTTATGCAGTATTAAGAGAGTCCACAACTCAAATATGGAACAGCGTAATTGTGTATACAGCATGTGGTAAGCCGCCAGATACAATGAACAGATAATGAGTAAGAGTGAAATTACTATAAAACGTCGCATGGCATTTAGTATAAAAAACTATTTATGTTTTACGTGAAAGTATAATGATATGCGTGTATGTTACATGTATAAAATTATTACTTCGCATTAAAATATATTACTTTCTTTACAAAACTACGCAGTACTTATGTCAAAACAATAAATGGACAAAGTAGTCAAATTGAAAACCGATCGTTTAGTTAGAAAAATCTCGAAGACCAGATAATGTGTCATTAGTAAATTTAGAACACTGTACTACTTATATAATATTCATAACAATACTCCAAGTAATATGATTCTCGGTACAAATTGCGCTTACGCTTATCTAGTTTTCCGGTGGAATAGATTTTTGAAGTTATACTTCTTTAGGCGCGTTATGAAAAAATGAGAGTGAAATTTTTAGATGCGCGCGCATCACTGTAACACAAAAGTAACACCTTTGAAGCTGCCCGCTAAACCCCTTATTTAATAATCCCAAAGAAGTATAACTTCTCACGCGCGTACATAAGTACA
>DWHE01000504.1:0-10178 GCA_018247495.1 Satarupa nymphalis | reverse complement strand
TGGGCAAGTTTAGAGAGAATTTATTCTTGTTTTTGATAATCCCCCCGCCGGAGGCGTGTACGTTATTGTGAAACTTTTATATTCTGTTGCAGATTGAGCGTTGTTTCACAGAAAAAGTTCCTTTCATAGGATAAAATACAAAAGAAGTTCACTCGGTACAACCCTTGCGTTAAGATTACTCTTTGCTATGCAAAACTTTTAATTAATCAAATTCAAAGGGACCGATGGTTTGATGAAAATTAAAGAACAATGTTTTGGAATTGTTTTTGGTTACAAAAGCTTTATTGAGATTAAATATCTATAAATTATTCTAAATTTAAAAAAAAAATTGTTTATCTTCAGTATCACCACTCCGCTAACATATAATTAACTATTTTTTAAGTGTCGCCACACACTGTATTCACAACACTAAATCAGTTCCCATTTACTTCAAACGATTAGCCATTCAGTTTGAACAATGGTAACAATTATTATGCTTTTAAACCGATACGATCCCAGACTAAAACTAAGTCAGAGGCCATTAAAATTAGTTCCTGCCGATTTGGACTCTAACTATAGTGATGGCAAGGGTCCTGGCGCGGCGGCCTAACCGAAGGCGGGCTTACAGTTAATCACTATTCGCATCTGTGATGAAGTGCGGCTCGATTGTAATTACTTCGTGTGTTGATTTAAGCTTTATCACGAGCCGGCGCAGAGGGACCCGCGGTCGGCCCCGGCTGCAATATTGAATTTATCCCTCCAGAGATACTTTATACAATTACTGGCGGGCGTAGGTGCCGCCACGGAAACCTATTAAAATATTGGAGATAAGATCAAATTTTTAGTGTGGACGAGGTGGGCCGGCCGACTTATAAACAAGAATCGGATGCCCGCTACTTCCACATCGCTCCTCGCGTTTATAATTTTTGTATCTACAATTGTTTCTAATTACGTGCCGCTCAGACATTCAATTCTATATTGTTTGTAATTATTTTGTGATGTTTGATTTTATTTGTAATTTGTTCTTTAATTGGCTTCTGATTATGGATCGATTGTTTTTTGTCGTAATCTCGTTAGGCGCTTGGCGCTGTCGGGCGTTTCGTGTTATTAATTCGGGTGAAAGTTTCGCGTATATGATTCATTTAGTTTTATTATTAATTATTATTATCATATACAATGTGAAATTAGGCTTGTGTAGAGTTAGGGTTTAAGGGGCGATATTCTTCTGCGTCGAGGTTGTAATACTAAACGGCTGGGAGGTGGCCAGAAGGAGTGACAAACGGCCTGAAGCGACCATCTGCGTAATAAACGACATCGACTGAATATAATTTTTAATTAGGATCTGCCTAACGACCCGACGTGGCCTCTATTTGTTTAACCAAATGCAGGGACAAGCGAGATGAGGACGATAAGATGGCTGCTATCACGAATGCCAGGCTCGGCAGTTTTATTTGCGAATCAACCGTTAGAAAGATTTACGTTCCAGTGCCACGGTGCGGGTTAAGTGGCACAATCAATTGACTAAATAGAATTAAATACAGAGGGGGTAGCGCTGCCCTCGACAATTTTAAACGAAAATTCGTTATAAACAAACCAAATTTGTTCCTTTAGATATACTTAAAAGCATTTCCCTTTCAAATTGCTACTTATAACTAGTTGCATTAAGTCACCCGTGTATCGAATGTCGCTCTGTGTAACAGTTTCACAAATGACATTTTAATTTGATTCCATTACAATAATAATGTTGTTTTTTTAATAATCTGTATATAAAATCTTTGTGTCATAAGATTCAAGTTTAAACGCAATGAGTAGGCGTTCTCGATTCGATGTTCTTGTTATTATCATCACTTATTAAGTTGTAAATTTTGTTACGTTATCTTAATTTTTTAGTCATTAGTACGAATTACATATTATGTATATTGAAACGGGTATATGATTTTTATCTCTGTAATGTTTACTTTCGATCGTTTTCCTTTTGCGCTTTTGATAGGGAAGTTACGAGGTTGTGTGCGCTTTAATAAGATTAATGATGTAGCTGTCATCGCAAATTACAGTTCTCTTTAAGATTTTAATAAGGCCTTTGTCAAGTAAAAGTTTTGGATTTATGTAAATTGCCAAGTTTGAAGCGAGTCAGCAAATCTCAGTAGATGTACTATGGAAGTGTTTTGTTGAGTAATTTTAGTAAGGCAGTAAAGGTAATTCGTGCATGATTGCTTTTACGTGTTCCTTTTGTCTTAATTTGTCTATAATTAGATATAGTTAATAAAACAATATACCGTAACAGACAATAAGCCGGGTACTATATATTTGATATGAAAAAAAAAATTCAATAATTATAACGTAATTATTCAAAGTCGACTAGACATTAAATAAGGTATTTTTTTTACATAATTTGTATCTGTTAGGTATTATTATTAATTCAACAAAACGATGAACCGTAACAATCAATAAGCCGGTTAAAACAAGTTGCAGGTTTTATGTGGGCGTCCGAACGAGTACGTACGAGGCCGCAGGTCTAATGCGTAAGTTTCAATTATGGCGCCCCTGCATTCGCTACCGCTGTTGAATTGCTCCGATGAATGAGCCGTTTTGCATAAATGCCCGCCAGCTGTTTATAATAATCGATGATACGTTTTTACATTTTCAATTTATCGATATTCATTTTTGGTCGGACAATTTATTTGTGTCGATAATGCATCAAAGACTTCTGTTTATTTTTAACCGCCCGCGCTGACGGGTTTATGACGCTTGGACCGTGATCGGCAAGATTTATTCTCTCTGCGCTAATTACACGCTAATCATTAATCACGTGCCGATATGGTGTCGATAGTACACTCCGTCGCCACGATTTGAGATTTTCAACCGGGGGCGATTTAATACTTCGATAGTTAGTCGGCATATGATCCAAGGTAAGGTCTATTTTGTTTCTTAAGTAGGTCAAACTTAAACAGATTTTCTAATACAATTTTTTCACGGCATTATATTTAAATAATTTTAAACATATTTCGAAGCATTTTGCCTTCGCCCTAAATCTAATCGGACAATATCTCTATGTTTAAAAGAGGAAACGATGTAGTATAGTGACGTGAATTAATTTCTTATTGTTCCTCGAATGGGGATCGTTCTGATTTGTAAGTTTTTTACTTGTTGGAACCCCAAACGGTGTAACGTTAGCTGTGGAGGCATTGACTCCGGGCGGAGGCGAGTTGTTGGCGCAACTAACCGACGACAGCGGGATGAAACAGTTTTTCACAGGCCGGTACGATAAGTGCATTTGCTTGTCGCGACACGGCGCGGCGCGGTGATCGCCTCCAGACCGCCTCAATGGGCGCGCGCCTCCTTTATTTATATACGCCCTTCTGTAATTAACGATAGTAAAAAGAAATACATATATCTTTGATTTATACCATATCAACTTTTTTTCGTTTTCGGATTCAACTGATTCGTTATCTCCTTTTGTTTAACGTGGACTTAGCTTTGAGCGTTTTTTTTGCTCTTTCAATAATTGTGTATATTATAATTGGCTCCGATTTTTACTACTGGCTACTATTCATTAGTGGCTCTATTTATTAATTTATTGCGGGATTATTGGTCACTTGCTGTCAGTTTTTGTAATGTTAATAGTAAATAAAAACAATAGTAATCTGATTAAGGATACATGCCATAGAACTGTTACTACTAAAACATGATAGGTCCATTGTTTTTAGGCTTGACTTTTGTTGGATTTTTAAAGATTAGCTTATTTTTCTGCCGTTCTCTAAAGTACTCTTACGACGACATATGTCTCCATAAGACTAACGAGGAAAGGTTATAGCTATAATTTTTTTATTGGTTACATAAGGATCAGTAAACTTAGATATGCGGAAACCACTATACTTCTTGTATAAATAAAGAAGAAACCTGCTGTACTGTTTCACAGAGAAGAGGATGGGACTGGTCTCTCTTTTAACAACTCGAAAATAAAAGGTATTACTCGCTGACATATCTGATAGAGAGTCAAATTTGTAGGTAGTTAGAAAACGTGGGTAAAATATTTATAACTCGGATTGAGGAAGTGATCTGCAAATCTTACCTTCTGGTCAAAAGACTACGCGGCACATCGCCTAGCCTTTAAAGCGATCAAATAGCTAACTTGTCAGGTTTCACGGTGAATACAGCCTTGCGTGAAGTCGAAAACCGGATTAAATGCAAGCTGCTCACTATAAAAGTTATGGAGACTTTTAAAGACGCCAACTTCATCAATGACGATAACATTGGTTATGGTTATCAAGAAAGAAGAACATCACTATTGCTTATATCAGTTGCTATCCTTATTATACTAACTTATAGTTCTAAAACTGTCCTCACAGGTTCAGGATGCACTCCTCATTTTGTTTACACGTTTCCATATTTAGTATTGGTATATTGTGCGGAAATTATTAAAAATATTCTAACTCCTAGACTTTTCTAATCGAGCATTATTTTAGCAAATTTGTAAAACAGTTTTTTTAGGAAAACTGGTTATACCTACTATAAACTTCCTGAATAATATGTTTTTTTTTATAACAAAACTGATGAGGCCGAGAACTAAAAATCGTTTATTATTACAACTGGAACTAAAATATATCTTTATGATAAATAGTAATTGCAAATCGAGAGTAAAATAATCGCGGCATTTTAAAAACGACTCCCGGAATACATCATGCAAAACGGATTAGCCCAGCCGAAACTATAATGCCAATGCAAACAAATAGAATGGCGAGAGAACGAAATGAAAATTGAACGGAACGTTGATAAAATAAGAGAATTTAGGAGTAGAACGTGAGGAATGAGACATCGACGCAAGAGTGCAGAGGCGTTGGAGCAGCTGACACCTGTCATCGCGCAATTTATTAGTCGCTCCGAAATAACAGAGTCAGTGAACGTTCAAACAAAATGAAGAGACACAACGCTCTATTAACGACACATCCTCGGGGTGCGCCGCTAACAGGCACGCAATTAAATTCACAATGTTCGTCCCGGTGCATACGAAAAAGTTACACGGCTCGATTTTGCGATGCGGTACACAATATGATTATTGACTTTCAAAGTACAATTAAAAACGATATCGTTTTACGACTTATGATGAACGGTTCCTTCAGATGTATTCTTTTTTTCTCGACCTCCGCATCTTAATCCGCGTCGACTTTGTTTACCTGTTATATCGAATTATCAAATTAACTACGGTGCGGCTTAATTGATTTCTGTTCATCGCTTTTTATCGGGCCCCGTTGTAAATTTGGACGTATAACGGTGTTTCCGATTCGAGGAAGAGTAATGGGATCTTATTTGTCAGCGGTTTGATGTATAGTCTAGTTTCATGTGTGGATGCAACTCGGAAAAGAGACGATATTATCTTTGACTGAATCGAGTTCGGTTCATTCTGATGCAGTGTTCTAACACTTAATATCTGTCGACGAGTGTTTGCGTCATTGCGCCTGCAGCGATTATAAATTGCCTCTTATTTTAGAAATCCTCATTCACCGTCCTCTCATATCCATAAGAAAGTATCATTTACACTGCCGACACACATTTCTCGTAATGACATTCGATGACTAATTATTTACAGACCCTTGATTGAGATTAATCGGCGCCCGTTTTCCTTTTTACTTTTATATGGATGATTATTCTTTTGACGTGCTACTACTTTTTTATATTTATGTTATATGTATGGCGGGCAAACTTTATGTTTACGTACAAAGGTATCATCAAAATAATTCCCATGTACGTAAGGACTTTGACCACGTTCTATACGAATCCGCCTATCTGAGCAGTAACAAATTGTGAACTACTCATTTGGGACATTGCGTACCCGACTTGTGACAGGTGGAAGCCATTACATATGGATAGCACTACTGCTATTTATTAGATTACTATTACATCTTGCGTTTCATGTTATTGATACTTACATGCATCTCGTGCAATAGCGTAACCAAACATATTTATTGGCTAAAACGTGA
Source organism: Satarupa nymphalis (assembly GCA_018247495.1). Lineage (NCBI taxonomy): Eukaryota > Metazoa > Arthropoda > Insecta > Lepidoptera > Hesperiidae > Satarupa > Satarupa nymphalis. The sequence goes on along the minus strand of DWHE01000504.1, from coordinate 4,221 downwards.
ATTAGCGGCCTCGATGGCGGGCAAGGGCTGCGCTTGCGCATTCAGTCATTACCCGTCTCATCTTTGTACACGCATGGGCCATACCTGATGGGATATTAAGGTTATTACCAACGGCAAAATTGGCCGAGCGACCGCTGAGGAAGCTGCCCACCGATGCCTATTAGCGGTATTACATATTTCATACGTCCCACCGACGATCGACGATTATGGCCGCATTAAAACGCCGTCTCACAGTCTCCCGACCATGGGAATATGCGCCGACCTCGCTTTTATCTACGTTTTTTACAGCTTAGTAGGCTATTTGGCGATCGCGGGAGCGACCGAGCCGTGTACGTTATGGGCAGGGTACGAATTCGAGACTTTTAATGGTCATGACTTTTTTGCGTAACCCTTTTGTACACTCCATCATACAAATTGCTAATTGAAGTTGGGCATATTACCACAGAGCTAGATATGAAAATATGTAAGCGGTGCATGTATGTTTTAATGATAAAATTTTACACAAAACTGACGGTTATCATAATAGTTTTTAGTAGATACGATGATTTAATAGCTCTACTAGTACTATAACAGCGATTGACATATAACCTGATTAACTAATACATAAAAAAATGAAAACCACCGATACAATTGACTGGTATAGAATACCGAATAATTAATTTTCATTACCACGAGTACAAAACTCGCCACTTTTCAAGTACCTAATATACTTAAGTACCGTGAAATAATCTTGTCAATCTTCAGAATGAATGCAAGCAATATTTCGATGTTAACACTTGTTTAAGCAATAATGATAGGTACTCGTAATTTTGCCGGTATCAAACTGCCACGCCTGACATACATTTTATAAGCAAATTACAGAGATTACCGTCATAATCGCTTAGCATTTACTTCAAACTTCTTGATAAGGTTTATACGTATCATTAATTTTCTTTTTCTTTTGTTTCAGGATCCTTTCTCGGTAAGTTCGCCAGATGCATAATTCGAAACTTGGCCGAGATTGTAGCTGCTTCGCACGAGATATACGCACTTGACAAGTCTAGAGTGACATTACATTAACATGAGATCTGTTCTTACGTTAACGCTTTACGCTTGTCTGCTGTCAAAATATGACATTACAAGCGTTAGCAAGGTCACAGAGGGTTTAACTGTGCCCAGGAATAGCGCTTAGCCAACTAATGCCCTAAATCACTAGATACATCTTAATAGTTACGTACATTTGTACAACATTAGTGACATTCAATATATGTTAGTATAGATAGAATTTGTCAAGGACATTGTGCAACAAGATGGGTTTGTATAAAGAACATTTGAAATCAACATGTGTCCATAACTTAGTAGATTTTGTAAAAATAATTATTCCTTAGTGTCAAAATAGTTAAACACTTTTTTTGAATAAAGTAATCAGTTTTGGGCTATTTAATATACCTCTTTTTTATTAATCAATTAGGTCCGCTACGAAGTTTAGTTAGATTGCGACAACTAATATTAGGAAATTTTTGTACAATTTCTACTGAATAGAAATAATAATTAATAAATGTTAGTTGATACCAGGGATCATATATTGGCGACAATCCACTTGTCGACGGTATCGTCCAGATTTGGCCGGAGCTGCAATGAATTCTCATTTACTTTCATTCAGTAAGAGATTATGTACTCAAAGATACTGAAGTAGAATAACCAGTAATGTAGCTGTCATTTCTAAATTTAATACGCATGTCTGTTCTGTCTTCCCGGTAACCCCGGCTGCTGTCGTCCATTGGCGTTACAGGGTGTAAGTATATAATTTTATTCTCAGCTCGTTGCACACACATATAACGGAGATAATAGAAACAGTTCGACGAGCTTACGTCAAGTGAGCACGCGTAATCACCAATCACACACACACATATTCCACTGTACATACACATACGGATACATCAGTTGATAAGACGATAATTAGTCGTGTTTAAGACGCATCGTTCCACGGATCCTAATTGACGTACATGCAAACGCAATCAATATGACGTGGTAGCGGATGTAGCACACAGGGACACGCGCTGGCAGGCACTCCTACGAATATAGCTGTCGATGTCACGATCGGAACTATCCGCCCGCGCTTGTGGTCACCCTAGTACTGTTTCGTAACTACGGTTAAAGACAGTTTTAAATATAATAATAAATATTTGAATTTACCGTAACTTATACTATCACTCAAAAGGTATAACCGATACATTTCAGGGAATAACAAAAAATATTTTGTAATTTAATATAACAAAAAAAAACTATGATTTTGACAGTAAGTGTAAAATTATAATGCTAATTTCTTCATACCACATTCGTGGAAATACTCATTCAGGTTTAATGTTGTATGATAATCGCGTGTATTTTGTTTTCATACATATTACTTATATACCATTAATATTTTGAAGTTCAATTTCAAATATATGATTTGGCTTAACGTGCAAAGTACATATTTAACTTAATACTTGCGTTATCCGTTAGTGAAGCGTGGTTTAGCTACAAATCTGACATAGTGGACTAGTGTATACACGTATGTCAGTGAGACGTGGATACCTGAGAGCAATACTACTTCGGTACCGCCCCAAGCCAACAGTACAAGTGAACGAGTGTAGATGAATGAGTGATCGAGTGAGCGTGTATAGAGGCGAGTGCGAATGTGAGCGAGTTAAAATTTTTTAGTGTTTCGTATAAACGTATGTACGTATATGCATTGACAAAATAAATACATAAGAGATATAGATCTATACCTATTGTACGTACTATATCTCTCGTCGATTAAAAAAATACGTGACTTAAGTTTCACATTGAAAATACACAGAATTATTTAGAAGTACTCCAAATAAAACGTTGAGTATCGCAAGAAGTACTTGTTTTTTATTATTATTCCGTAACGTTCCTTCTGAGATGTACGTTTTCGTGTATCTTTTGTATCGTCCACATATACATATATCATACAATTTAGTCAATTTCAAAGGTTAAAAAATTTAAGTCCTACCTGTCGATCTTGATAATTCAACGTTACTTTCGACTTTTCCAAAACGTATGGTCTTCACAAGTGTATAAGTTAACACATAGACTGAATTCTCGTCCGCTCACAGAACACAGCATTGCTCTTTAAGCGTCCAAAACAAAATGACCTATAATTTACACATTTACACTTCTAAGTGGAAGGAAGTGGTGTTTTATTGGGCTCTAAAATATTAGTATTCGTAGTGTTAGTAAATTTTCTGTAACTGTGCTCGAAGATAGTTTCGGAGTTATTTTCATTATATTAATTTAAAATTAAAATGGTAACATTTAAAAAATAGAAAGGCACAGAATTTTTTTTTAATTCCCCGAATATATTAATGGAGTTCTGTTTTCAAGTTCAGCTTTTAGAATATACTCATAGAAGTACTGAATTGACTTTGTTTTTATGATTTTGGCGTATATTTATATTTTAAATAGTTAACACCATAAGTAGGCTCCTCAGAATACGAATTATTAAGAATTAGTTGAAATTACTTAGACATTTTTCTAGGCAATAAATCAATAAAAAAGAATGTTTAAAATATACCTACTGAAAACCTTCAAAATTTTGCTAGCAAACATGAGCATAAATTTAAACTTCCCCACATTCAAATTGATAGATTTCGTAAGAATCTTGGAAATTCTAATGAGGAGGGAATTACAATATGGAAAGCGGCTCCATCAGGATTTAAAGAGGAAGTAAAGTATTAGGGTAGATGAGGCCGTCACATGATGGCTAATTATTGCTGGTCTCTAAAAATATATTGAGCTAAAAAATAAAAGAGCTTATAAAAAGTGCTTTTCTGATGCTTAAAGTGTGTTTATAACATTTTTCAGTCTTTAAACTTCAACGTAAATATTGAAATTCAGACGCATTTAAGATTTTAATAGTTACTTATTTTCCATACTTACAGCTTTTATTTAATATAATATGAAAGTGAAAATTAAAAAAATTACCCTTAGCTTATGTTACAAAAGCATCCATAGTTCTGTGAATTTTTAACATAAAAGTATTCGAAAGCACTCATACATCAAGGACGGTAATCAAGAAAGAGTGGTAGAATCTGTCCAGGGTCGACCGTGTCATTACCACCACCACATCTATTTCTGCTGTAAAGAAACTTGCGACTTGCGAAGAAACTTGTGTTTCAGTTTGAAGGGTGTGGATGCCAGCACGCTTTAGATAAATGAGGCGACGAACTTAGTCCT
>DWHE01000503.1:0-10188 GCA_018247495.1 Satarupa nymphalis | reverse complement strand
CAAGGCATTTAACTTAGTATTTAAACTTAACAACGTGTTTGTGACTGACGTACATTTTATTTTATTTTATTGTAAATCGTGCCCTATTTATTTTGTTTATTATATTCACACATGTCTACTTTTCTTTTTTTGTTTTCTTTTATTCTTCTTTCATTCAATTCTCTACCTAAAGGTTGCCTGGAAGAGATCACTTTTTAAGCGATAAGGCCGCCTTGTTGTACATGTTTTAAATTAAGTTGTCTTGTTTTGTTTTCTTCTATGTGCAATAAAGAATAATTGTGTGTGTGTGTGTCATTATGTTTGTGGTCATGTTTGAGGCTGTATTGGTCTCTTAACAACAAGTTTTTTAGTTTACATATAAGTTTGGTATTCTTGTGGGTCTCATAACAACAAGTTTTTTTTACATAAATTTGGTGTTCTTAATTTTTTTGTTTTTCAAAAACCAGTATACAGGCCAACGGGTTTGATGGTAAGTGGTCACTGTCGCCTTTGTACAAAAAGCTCTTTTACGCCTGTCCTGTTGAACCCCACGTTAAAGTATGGGAAATACTTCTGTAGTAAGAAAATTTCACGTAGTTTTATTATTTAAAAAATATAGGTGAAGAATTTTATTTAAAAATAATGTACCAATGAACTGCAAAGGCTTCTTAAGTGAGGTCACTTTGCCACAAGAAGCAAAGCTTTTTTAAGCACATAAATGAGACGTGCGCTTCTCAAACTTTATTGCCCCGAGTAAGAAAGGTTGGTTACGACAAAAACAAGAATTTACGAGTGTTTGACTAGATGCCCAGTAGCTCAAGGGCTCTTGAGAATATTGATTTTTTGTCGAGTTTTTTGTTTGGAACACCGATGTCAGGGTACATTTACATACTAATACTTTTAATAATTCCAAGCTTGTGGTCGATACATAACTTTAAACATTTGACAGGTGGTAGAATCTTCCAGGTTCGACCAGGGCGGTACCACCACCACATCTATTTCTCCACCCAAGCAACTGTTACGAATTGTGTTTCAGTTTTAAGGGTGTGATTGCCGGCACGCTTTGAATAAATGAGGCGACCAACTTAGTCCTCAGGAGTAGTAGCGCAGCTGTGACCGATCTCCAAGTGGACAATTCCAATTCGAGGTTGATTACAGTTGTCACGGGCTGCAGTGGTCAATTAACACCAGGTGAACTACATGCCCGTTTGCTACTCTTATATCAGTAAAAAAACGGAATCATGGAAGACATGTTAAAGCAGCGAAGTATTTAAAGCTTCCCTTTATATATTTGAGTGTCGAATGATTTGTTAATACCAAATTAAAATTATTTAAATTTCACACAGGCGTATGTAACTGCGTATGTTTATATTTATGTTAATTTATATACGTTTTAGTTACCATACATTTATCATAATTTGCATGCTAAGTCTTTCTGTAAATGGAGATATTTTTTAATTTAAGACCATTTTTTTGTGGTGTATGTACAACATACATCTTTGTTGAAGTCCTAATGAATAAGTCACCCATTTTTAAGCAACGTCTTTTAGGTAAAGTTGAAATAATTTTCAATATTATTTATTACTTTATACTTAGATATTTTATTTGGTATCGTCAGAATATGAAAAGATAACGTTATATGGGCGTCACGTTTTATGTTATATATAAATGTACGTGTAAATTTCTGTGGGTATATTTCAACGCGTAATCATTGCAATTAAAGTTATAACAATAATCAGTCTATTCGTATTGTCAGCTCAAAATGTTTCTCGTTGACAAATGTTGCACAAGTGATGAATTCTAAACAGAAAATTTTAATTTTTGACTGATATCTATATTGGACACAATTTAATTTAATTATGTTATATTTGTGTTTTTGTTATTACTATGATTATCATTACCTAATGACTAATTTAATAATTATTGTATTTTATTATATGCCCTTATGTAGTGGAAATATAGCGGTCATATACTTTTTGTATCTGTATAATCTTGATGATAACTCTATTCCACAACAAAAATATTTGATTTGGTCCATAAACCTCTAGAGTCCAATGCAGCTGTAACCAACCCCAAACAGTACAATTTATCATTTACTGCTGTAATCACTTAACAGCTGAATGAACTTTATGACCAGTTGATTTTTCTTTACCAAAAATATACCTTGAGCCATTACGGAAAATATTAGTAATACAATATGTTAAAATAAATACATATAACATAATAAGTACAGTTATACTATGAATGTAATATGAAGAGTATTTTATGTAGCAAACACAAATGCCGAACATTTGACATTATTTGATCAATGTAGCCCATTTGTTTAAAACATAAACTTGACCACCAAACTGAGTTACATCACTTTTGCTTTGCTATTCCCGGGGGGCTATTAGTCGCCTCGTTTATTTTATCCAACCAGGCACCGATACCCCTCAATCTGAAATGCAACTCGCAAATATTCTTTACATCAAAAATATTTATAGCGTCGGTACTACCAGCACAAAAATATGGCCTGAAATACGTCAATGCGTCTTCCTAAGTAGCTACACACAAAAGTAAATTATGTTAAATCAACGGTCGCAGTAATATTTTATAACTCAGTTGCTTTGGGGCCGCCCTTTGATAATAAAAGTATTAATTTTAAATTCATCCTTCGTCCTTACCTTGTTACTATGATATGGACTGCTTCTGACCGGAGCCGCATGAACATTCTGGTCACGTGCGATGTCCTTTGTCAGATTTAGGTAAGAGACAACTCTGCGCTTTATCTTTATCTGTCAGTAACTAATGATTGATGTTAGAGAGAGACAGGTATAACGGACATATTACCACAATATAATAGTACCCCTTTTCAGATGCGTGGTTCCATTGTCTGGTTTTTATTTGAATTACTTAGGAATGATAATTAAAAAAAAATTAAATTTATGCATATATAAAATAAACGTTGTATGAAAATTAAGAAGCATTATTTCAATACTCTTAAAACAAATCGGTAGTTCATTTTGAATGTAACTGTATTATCGTTTAATTTAATAAAAAATATTGTAATCACAAATTAACAATAGCATGAATGATGGATTTTAAAATCGGTTTAGTTCTACGAGTAAAATTTAAACGTATTAATAATTCTGACCACATGCGAGTCACATCCGATGTTTTTTGTCAAATTTAGATGCTAGACAATGCGCAGTGCTTTATCTCTATCTGTCATTTACAAATCGTGAACGTACGCAAGAGATAGATGGAACATTGGATTATTAATTTAAAGATTAATTTTTTTTCGCTTATTGTTGTCATTGTGTTTGTTAAACAATTAATTAAATTTGTATAATCTTGTAATAGTAATTATTCGCACATTAATTATAGGATGGTAAGTAGTCACCCCCGTCAATGGACAACACGGTCAACATATAAGGGTGAGGTAAACCTACGCATTGCGACTTGAAGATCGCTGTGTTTGGAAGTATGATTTACTGTAAATAAAAGTGTTATGTGAATCAGTTAACAATTAATAAAATCTATTATAACAGTTTATAACAATTACATATGTAATAAAAGAAACAATCGATATTAAAAGAAATTTTATTTCAATCTTTACACGACAACCTTTAAGCATATTATTGAATTTCTTAACCTTGTTAAACCGAATCGATCAATCTATTCAATGTGGGTGAAAAAGGAAAAAGAAAAGAAAATCTTATGGAAAAATTATCACAATGGCTTTATTAAAGTACATAAATAGGTATACTTGTGACTTAAATGGACAGTTATTTATACAATATTTACAAATTCACATAATATTCTACAGCAGTCTTATAGAATTTATTTACACCAACAACACGAAATGAACGCCCTTTGTAACGGCATGAGATTACAAAAATAGATTAAAATCTTAATTATTTGGTAAAGCGCGAGATGCGATTAATACAATTTACACAAAAGCTTCCACTAAATGAGTTTAGTTTATTGACGAGTTCATGTGAAGCGTAGACTAGACAAGGTAAGCTTGACCCGAATGCTGGGTGTCAATTAATGGGGGTGGTGGGGGCCAGTGCCTGAACTCCCGCCGCCTGTTTGGATTGTTCCCCCCTTGTTGGAACTCTAATGATGAGTAATCAGAATCTATAGAGGAGTATATATGATCGGAAGGTGGTCGTCCGTCGGGCCCATAAACAGTGTGATGTACTTGCTGTGCACGATTTTCAATAAACTCTGGAGTGGTACTCACACCGTCACCTGAACCTCTCATTTTTTCTGTAAAAGAAAATGACCGTATCGTTCCGTTCTGCGTCCCGGCCTGCATCGTATAAGAATTTATATTGTTCCTATAACTAGGCTTGGATCTAAATCTCCGATCCGGCATCGCATAGCGAAGTTTCTCCCAAAATTTATTTTGGCCCCATCTTATCCTCGAGCTCGTTTTTAAATACGGCCGTAGATCGGGATCGCATTCGGCTTCGGACAATACTGAGCTTTCTTCTATTATGACTAAGGTATAAATTCGCGATTTGAGAATTTCGTGCAGTGCTTGTCTAAATTCAAAACGTGACCATTCCGTTTCTATGAAATTTCTTGTTAGTATAAGAACTATTCGCTTCGATGCCTCTGCGGCTTCGGGAAGCGGTAACGTACATTGCATATAAGCGACGCCGTGTTGTGGAATATCTCTGTAATGTAAGCAAAGATGGTATGACGGACTACCATTTTCCAACTCGGCGGCTAACGTTTGAATAACAAAATCATCATCCTTCGGGCTGTAGCACACATATGCATCATACAATTTGTCAGTGTCATCGTATGCCCCACTGAATGGAAACAATCTTATGCCACAGCTAGTATAGAGCCATATACGGATTGTATCTCTAAATAAGAAAATCACAAGGGTGAGAAGTATGATCAACATAAATCCAGTTATCGTGGTCACCATCATGGGCATGTAATTTGATACCAACATGTTATCTGTAACAGAATCTCCAGCATAATAGTCGCTGCATATTGTGCCATTGAGATTTAGTTCTTTCTTTTGCGACTCAGGGCTGCCATTATTCCAACACCACACTTCCGACATATCTTTGATTTTAGGAACATTTTCCGATATGTACGCTGTAAATCTTTGTAAGTATCTACATTTGCAAGACCACATATTGTTCCCTATTGCAATACTATTTAAATTTTTATTAGCAGTTAAGCTCCAAATATCAAAATCTACAAGCCTGTTTCCGTCTAATCTTAAAATTTTTAACGAACGCAACGTCAAGAAGGTTGTATTCTGTATATGGCTTATGAAATTGTCTTGGAGATAAAGCTCGTTAAGTTGCGTCAAATGTTCAAACTCATAACCGTTTAGATGTTTCAGTTTGTTGTCCCCGAGATGCAATATAACGAGGGAAGATAAACCGGCAAATGTCCTATTCTGTATGTTTTCAACTTGACTGGAATTTACATAAAGCGACCTCATATTTTTTCTGCCGATGAATGCATAATTTTGCAATTCTTTAAAGTCATTTCCATCTAAATAGACCTCGGTGGCGTCCATGGGTATTTTTTCAGGGATATCAACCGCACGCTGGCTAGAACAGTCGACAACATTTGTATGCCAAGTAGGATCATGGTAACAAGAACAGTTATTAGGGCAGGTCATTTGGCAATCGCAAGCTACGTAATCACAACAATGGCATAACGTAAAGCAATGTGTTTCGTACGTGCACAAAAAGTCTGTTGATTTTAAATTACTTAAAGGTACGTGCATAACTCCCCTTGTATGAGTCATTTTACATAAAACATTTTCCAAATCCATTATTCTCGGGTACTGCCTCATCGAAGTCATATTATTAATCAAGGGCAACCATTCCATCGAACAGTCACAGTCGAATGGATTTCCTCCTATGTAAAACTCTGGTAAAGACTTGTTTAAGGGAACTGAGGATAAACGAAGGCTGTTAATATCTAAATGAGATATCTCATTTGCGTAAATGTCAACTCTTGTGAGATTGCGTTTCTCCATAAACGTATTCACGTATATATTGTTTATGTGATTATTATTTATGAACAACAATTCGACACTATTTGGAATTGCTAATGGTGATATTTCAACAATACGGTTATGGCTTACATCTAAAGTTTTTATGCGAATCTCATCTTGAAGTTTGTAGTAGTTACCTAAATGTTCTATGAAATTTCCATGGACGTCCAACCATTTTAAATTACTAGGAATGAAAGCATAATCGAACCAGACTAAATGGTTTTCTGATAAATTTAGCCATAATAAGCTAAGCACGGCAGAAAATACTCCATTAATATCGGATATGAAATTACCATCTAACCTTATAGCTTCCAACTGTTTATTACGTTGAAAACTACCCCTTTCTACGGCCACAATTTTATTTTTTGCTAAATTTAATACTTGTAAACTTGGTAAGTCCCAAAACATCCCCACCGTTAAATTTCCGATTTGGTTGTCAATTATTCTTAAACCAGTTAATTGATCTAAATTTCTAAAAGAACCATTCTTTATATCTGATATTTGATTTTCCCCTAAATCTAATGTTTTTAATAAAGACAGTTCCCAAATGGCAGATGGAACTTCTGTTAACTGATTTGAACTTAAGTCTAGTTCTTTTAAATCAGAGCAATTTTTGAAAGCTTTCGGATCAATGCCTATTAATAAATTATTATTAAGATTTAATTTACTAAGTACAAACAAACCATTAAACAGGAACTCGTCAATAGTGTGCAAACGATTTTCAGCTATATTTAATGTATGCAAGTTATACAAAGGAAGAAATGTATTCTCTTCAATATATCCAATAGAATTATTTCTTAAATCTAATATCTGGAGAAAGAATAAATCCTTAAACGTCTTACCATCTATCCTCGTTAACGCATTATTGGATAAATTCAAAATGACTAACCGTATAAGGCCAATAAATGTTCCACCGTCTATGTGAGCACTTGAGAGCTGATTATTCGATAAATCTAAGACAAGCAGCTGTTCTAATCGGTGGAACACGCCTCGGGCTAATTCAAATAGTTGGTTATTATTCAGATACACTTCCCGTAACTCTTTCGTGTTGGCGAATGTGCCCTCCGGTATTAACTGGAGATTATTATATGAAATGTTTAATATCCGCAACGATATGAGTCCGTTAAATATATCACTAGAAATGTCTGTAATGTTATTATTTTGAAGTCGCAACTCTTGAAGCCGTCTTAATCCCGTAATTTCGGTTTCTTCACTCAATGACTTAATTTCATTGTAACTAATATCTAAACTTCGGAGACCTGATCCACAATTTTTTCCGAATCCAAGGCGATCCACACTTTTTATTCTGTTGCGAGTAATATTTAAAACTTGCAAATTATCCAAGGGGCAAAATACATCCGTCGGCACGCTTTTTAAATTATTTTTCCCCAAATCAAGTGTCTGTAGTTCTCTGAGTCCATTGAAAGTTCCGAGAGCAAGTTCCAAGTTTTTATTCGGACTCCAGTCGTAGTTTTTAGATCTGATCGACAATTTTTTTAGTTCTCGTAATCCCTCGAAAGCATTGCCTGGTATTCTAAGAAGTTTGCAGTTTCGTAGCGTCAGTTCCGCGAGCGTTGGAAATCTTTGAAAATAGTTCGCCTCCAAATAACTTTCGAAAAGTAGCAGTTGGTTACATTCGATAGAGAGCCGTTTTGTATTTTCTGGTAAATTTGATGTTAAACCAGATCCATCCGCTTCAAGAGTCCTCACATGACAAAGCGATACACCGTCCGTATCTTTTGATACAGACCCACAGCTATCTACACCTCTCACGGTATTTACACCCAAAGTCACTAATATAATAGTCAGGAATTGAAACATTTTCTATATACATTTGTTCTGTTATCCGAAAATATAACTAAGAACTTGTAGCAACTTTGGTCTATATTGCAAAGAAACTTCACTAGTTCATGCCACCTCACTGTTTACATCGCGACGCACTTATTTTTAGTGCAGGAGGCAACGCGAGCGCGTGCTCTCCTCATCGTGGCTGTGTGCGACTGGCGAGGCGTTTCGGCTGTTTTAGCGAGAGTGGTACGCTCAAGCCGCCCCTCCGACTGCACGCCCCGCACCCTATCGTCCCCATATAGTTACACGTTACCTCGTGAGGCGTCATTTGCGCGCCCGACCGCACTCGGACAATTATGTAATGTTTTCTTTATTTAATTTCGATACGAGGTGCTTCTTAGCACACATCGACTGAATGAAAGTAGCATTAGAAATAGACGACTAAAGTATTATAGGCTAATGAGTACCATAATTTTTAACGAAAAAATTTAAAGACAAAGTTAATCAGTGAAAAATATGAGGGAAGAGTAAAGATTTCAACTATCAAGTTTTATACGTTATTGAGATCGCTTAATATATATAATAAATAACTATATATATAGAATAAATAACTACGTTTGATGGATCCAAATAAAGTAAAAGCGAAACGTAGCAAAGTAAAAGAAACATCAAAGTGACAATCAAGAACAAAGCGCAGGTATGCTGTTTCGGGCGCCCTTAATTCTTTTCTCCGTCACTTATTGAATTCCCCACTCGCATACTTTGGCGAAGATACCCAATAAAGCTTGTTTGGCATCATGTGGCCCTTCACATATTTTTGTCTAAAGTAACGTATAGAATTTTCAAATAGAGGGCGGCCGTTTTTGGTCTACAAATTCCGGTATCTCGTACGGACGGGAAGAGGTGCAAAGTTGGTGGCAGTTGATAATTTGATTTCCTTGTTCGACACGTAAAGTCGTTTACGGTCTAACTGGAAGTTAGCTACGAACAGAATACGGCAGAAGTTTTAGAAGCGGGCGTCGAGAATAAAGATACGTCACAAGAGTTGTTTGTGGACTGTATTTTAGAACATCCTATTCTCTTTCATGAATCTTGTTCTAGTGAACCAATAGAATTAAAAAAAATTGTATGCAGGAATCCTAATATTTCACATAGGCAGACCGGCCACCAGACGGTAAGTAGCCACCGTCGCCTATGGGTATTGGAAATACCAAAGGATTCAACAGTGCATTGCTGGCTTTGTAGGGGAGCTCTTTTTGTGTTTTTGTTAAACCCCATGTTACAGCGTTTCTTTAATTTTGTTAACCACTATTATTACGATTTTTTTTATTTGGATATTTAAAGCTGGGAAATAAACTATGAACATGCCATCGCCTTCGAAGCCGTTTAGTAATCTTTTATTACCAGTTGGCGTTGGAGCATTGCTAAGTCTTATTTGGTGTACGCAGCTGAAATAGGCGCGGTAGGCATCGTTACTCTAATTATATATAGTATTTGTGTAAGATTTCTCAAATACGTCCCTGCAAAGGCCCATTAGCAAAAAGTTTTCGTACTCAAGTGATAAAACACGGCCGCGACATCCTCAAGCACCTCAAATAGTGTGATATCCTTAATATTAATGTCTTTTAGCTCAGCATCCTGTCTCAAAACTTCTCGATGTTGAGAGTCCTCAAAGCGCTTGATAAATGACTTTCCCCACTTTTGTGAGAGTTGCTTGTGTATTTTTTTACTTTGTTGGTAGGCTGTGGATGCTATATAGCAAATGTTTCTTGTTGGTTAAACTTTTAGAATTATTAGATTAATTACAGCTAATAAAAATAAAGAAAGTTACTTGTAATTATAAAAAAAATGCTTTGCATGCTCACATTATTATTAAAATAGATTTAACAACTGCACATGACATACAGTTCACGTGACGTTTAATGGTCACAGCAGCTGAAGATAAATATCCGGTTCGTGGTCGCAGCTACATTGCTACTCCTGAAGACTAAATTGGTCGCTTTTTAAATACATTAACATACGACCACCACCGCTAACACCATTCAAACAAACACCAGAAATATATTTTATGTGAAAGTGATCTAATCTAGTCGCATATGGACAGGTTATAATTCTAAATTAAACTCAAGGGTAGAGGTATAAGGGGTAGGGACATTGTTTTGTTAATTTTTAATCAACGTATGAAGTAAATTAGTTGACCCCTCGGTAGGATTGCTGGCTTTTCAACCAAAAAAGGTTGATCAATATTTATTATGACATAGTTTAAAAAAAAACTTGACAATAAGAATCTTTATACAAAGCTTTTTTATTGATTTAAGAGTAGCAAACGGGCATGCAATTCACCTGGTGTTAAGCGAACGTTGCAGCCCATGACAACTGTAACCAACGTCGAATTGGAC